>MU105701.1:236335-374095 GCA_012274485.2 Sinapis alba | reverse complement strand
TCTCTCTCTCTCTCTCTCTCTCTCTCTCTCTCTCTCTCTCTCTCTCTCTCTCTCTCTCTCTCTCTCTCTCTCTCTCTCTCTTTCCTCTCCTTTCAAGACATAAGTATAAATATAAAAAACCTAATTCTAGGTCAAAACTCGTCCATGGTATTTTTGTCTTTCTGTCTTGGGCTTTGATCATCGATCAATGTCAAGTGTGATGTATTGATCGCTCTCGAGCTCCATTCATCGGTCGATGCCTAGTGTGACTGATATCTTATTAATTTGCATGATTTTAACCATTATTTTGTGTGTATATTGATCATCTAAATTATCATTTAGACATATTTAGGTTGCATTGCATTACATTTGTCTATATCAGGTGTTGGAAATGATTATTGCTGAATTTGAAGGCATTTGAGGGGTTTTGAGTTAAAAGGGTGAAAGATGAACATGGATGAAGGTCTTAAAGATATCTTCTGAAGCTCAAATTTTAGGAAAAAATGGATAATTTAGTAAGCTTTCTAATGGAAGTGGTTTCATGTCATTTGAAGCTGTATTGAAGGAGTTGTGATCTATTTACTGGAGGCATATCAACCCTGTAGCGACCAGAACCGTAGCGACGAGAGCATGTCGCTAGGAGGGTCTGCGAATGTCCGAGCGACATGATGTAGCGACCAGAGCATGTCGCTACGGTTCTACAAGAAGCCCCACACGACTAAGTGCTCTAGCGACCTACGTGTAGCGGGATGACCATGTCGCTACAGACGAAAAGACTCAACTCGTTTTTTAGGCATCTATAAATACTTGTTAGACCTAAGTTTTAGATATATCTCATTTTTCTCTAAAGACTTGGTCTAAACTTGTAAAAGCTTGAATATTTGAATCATTCTAAGAAAGTTCTTCATCTTATATCTTGTTTCTCTTGATCATTAACATGATTAACTTTGAATCTCATATGGGTTTAAGGTTTTTCATGAGGATTAGAGAGTAGACACACTTTAGGTTCATGGGCTAGGGTGATTAGAGTGATTGAGTGAAGATCTAGGGTGTTTAGTGTTAGATCATCTTGTTTCCTTGTTTATCTGTTGTTCTTAATGCTAGATTAGTGTTGGCCTCTATAATCTAGATCATTAGGCATTTCTCGTCCGGAAGGTGTTCGATTAAATGTCTGAACCAAGTTGATATTGCTTTTTGCTTACCTTACCAAAGACATTTGATGTTAAGGGAGCTTAGATTGCTAGTAGACTTGTCCATAATGATTGCTTTAGTGATATTCAACCAAAGACATTTGATGTTTGAGTTGCTTAAGCAAATGAGCATTTATCTTGACAAAGAACTTGTTTAATGTTGTGTCTAGGCATAAGGAAAGTGTTTGATTGATAGCTTGCCACTCTAGCTTGGATCTTAGTCACCCAAAATCAAGTCCCTAGTCCCATGGATTCTACCTTAGGATTTGATTGAGTTCTTGCATTTGTTTCTTGATTAGATTTGAGATCACCTTGTTTATATTTTTAGGATCTTAGCTTGTTACAAATAAATCATCTTCCTATTTGCTTAGATTAGGAAAGTTTGTGAATTCTTAGTGTTATAGATCTTTAGTTCCTTGTGGATTCGATCCTAAGGTGTTACAATGACATGCCATTCGATTGTGGCATTGTTTACACAATAGGTTAATTGGTGAGTGTGTAAACGCGAATATCAGTGACCCATCGATCGATTGCTTTGTCGACTCTCTAGATGATCAGCTACTGATTCTTCTCTCCTAAAGGCTCCAGAACCTCCAAGTATCTCATATATCTCCAAAACGTTCATGGACCGGTAAAGACACTAAAACATAGCCGAAACACACATAATAGTCTCTAAATAGAGTCTAGAATATGGCCTAAAACTGGTAAAAATAAGCTATATCAACTCTCCCAGACTTAACCTTTTGCTTGCCCTCAAGCAAACAAGTCTGTGAAAGAGGTTTTGAAAAGTGGGGACTCACATAATATCTAAGTATAACTATCACCATACTTTGTTGCAACCACATCCTATCAAGTCAATCACAAAGAAAATATTTATACCTTATCCTAGTGTAGCAACCAAATCCCTTCTACCAACAACTTAGCAAATACTAGCTTGACTCGCCCCTCTACTGATCTCATTTCTTTGCATAAAATAAAAGTGAATGTTTTATCATGGGAGTATCGATCAAAGGATACATGGGTTCTTATCTCTGCAAGTATCTGAACAACTAGGTACAAAGTCTTCTTTGATCCCTTTCTTCCCTCTTTTTCTCTCTTCTCTGAATCTCTTTAGATCTCTTCTTCTTATTATTTTTCTCTCTTTTTTTTCTTTTTGGGCAAAGTTGTAGGCGAATAATGGGGTCATAGGTAATTTACATACCCCTTGTTTCCAGCAATGTGTAATCATTCTTTTAAATTAGAATAATGGGGTCATAGGTAATGTACCTACCCCTCTGCATCTTAGGAAATCATCTCAATCTTTTAGACATTTAAGTAGATGCTGAAGAGAGAGAGAAGAGAACCAAAGGTGCAATGACTTGTACCTACAGACTTGCAGAAGGAACCCGATCTAGTGTATACCAACCCCAAAGCAAGTTGATAAAGTCAGGATTAGAGTTGGAAATCAGCTTCGGTTCCTTCAAACTTTCTAAGCAAGTGTGATATAGTGACATGATGATCCACTTTAGCATCTCTAGTAATCTATGCGAATAACCTTCTAACAATGGTACTAAAGTGTTGTTAGTCAATAATAAATATAGACATGAACATGGCTCTATGCGATAAACTCAGCAGCAAAAATCCAGAGTAACTACAGAGACTCAAACAACAGTCAACTTCAAGCCAGTTTTGAATTTCGTAAACATGCAAAGCTTAAAAGAGGAGCAAGGTGAACTTACAGCTTCAAACACTTTTGACTTTTTGCAGTTGCATCTCGTACATGAATCGCCCTCTTCAGCGTGTCCAAAGTTTCACCTGCATACTTATGAAACATATTAGAAAACTCTACACACAAAGCTGTTGTATAACTCTTAAAGGCTGTTTGGATTCAACTCTTTGAGCAACAATTCTTTGGGAGCTTGGGACAGAATCAACAATTAAACATACAACAAAATACCTACTCAGAAACACTTCTTTGGTTGGTGGCGGAATCTATTGAAGTAATTCCTATATATATGTGCTATTTGTTATGAAGACTGATTGGGAACGAAACTAATATGTTCCGAGCAAATTTGATTTACCTGGGTTACTGTCTATCACATGACGCTTTCCAATTAACGTCTGATGGTTAACCGCATTAATTCGTTTCTCTCTTACTCCCTCCGTTTCATATTAGTTGTCGTTCTAGGTTTATGCACACAGATTAAGGAAACATTTAATTTTACATGTTTTCAAAATAAAAACACTATTACCAATACACCTAACCATATATCAACCAATAGAAAAATAGAATAAAAAATATTACCAATAAATTTTGCATTGAAAACCGAAAACGACACTTATTTTGAAACAAAAATTCTACTCCAGAACGACATTTAATTTGAAAGGGAGGGAGTATTTATTTGCATTTATATTTTATCATCATCGTACACAGTTCTAACATATTTTCATATTACTAAATAGTTTATTTCGCTTTTAGTATAAATACTTTTCGATTATTAGAAGCGTCTTAAAATGTGTGTGTGAAGTGATGATTGTCATTAGAAAAAATGACAAAGTGTAACTATACTGGTAGCCGTTGTATCTTGCAACCCTAAACAGTTAGATTTGAAGTATTTTTGTACCCTTTACTTGTTTGTTATAAAGCAAATAACGAAACAGAAATACCAATTTCTTGAGAAAGAATAAAGAAACACTGTTTTTGTAACGTCAGTCACTAACTGAACGTGACTGTACAAGACCCGAGCTAGAGTAAAAGAAATGGAAACATTGCAATTTTTACTCATCAAATTTCAAACATAGACATATACAATATGGAGATATTCATGTTTATTTTTACCAAAAAAATATTCATGTTCCTTTCTTTGGGACAGAAATGGAAGCGAGACCAAGACCTCAATGGTTTATTCCAATCTTTAAAAAAAAATGTTTGTCTACAACAGAGACATTAATTATCATAACTCTATGTACAAATGTACAATTTAGATAATTTTATATCCCCATAGAAAATACAATATCGGGACGAACCTATCCTAAGCTCCACTGAACTCGCTTTGTTAAACGTGGTACTTCGCCTCCATATATGGCCATGGTAGAATCTATGCAATAAGATTTGGTTTAAAGTTTTGAAAGAAAACTAAATTACATGTATGGAAATGGCCACTCTGACGTGGGAAAAATGTAAGCTCAAGAAATTGGAGCTTGGTAGGCTGCTGCAGTGGTGAAGTTATGGTTCGTAACATGTATTACACATGGAGAGAAATGTGTTACACATGCTTCGGAGAATAAAAAAGAAACGTCAAGATGTGATATTGTGCGATATTTCCATATGTTTAGTTGACGAAATTGGAAGATTTTGTGATGCTAAAATATATGAAATAATATATGAGATAATAGGAAAAGATTATTTAATATATATTTTGGTTTTTACCTAGTTTGAGGATTAGGGTTTTTGATTGTAATTCTTAGAGAGAAACACAAAAAGAGTTTTGAGGTTTCATTGCTGAGTGTTGGGAGACTTGATCAACAGGTGTTGAGTCAAGCAAGTTGGGTGTGTTAGGAATCGATCCGTGTCGAGTCGTGTAATTCGGATCAAGCAAGTTTGTAAGAGATTGCACAAAGGATTTTTAATAAAAGAGATTTGTGTTCTTAGAATTACTTGTGCCTTGTGTTTTCGCTGTATCTCGATTCTACAATTGGTATCAGAGCGGGACACCTAAACGAAGGAGGATTCTTCGAACCAAGGTGAGATCCTGAGAATAGAATATGGCGATTTTGGCACATAATATTTTATTGTTGGGTGGTGTGAATTATGGGTATTGCAAAGTGAGTATGAGAGCAAATTTACGTGGAACTGATGAAGATATATGGATAGTGGTTCAATCTGGATGGGAAGAACCATGGGTGATGCAAGAAGATGGCTTGAAGACACCTAAACCGAAGACAAAGTGGACTGCAACAGAGAAAAAGCTTTCAAAGTTTAATGCGAAAGCACTGGATACAATCTTCAATTCTGTAGATGGAAAGCAATTTGAGCTTATACAAGACTGTGAATCAGCTAAGGAGGCTTGGGATATACTACAAAATGCTTGTGAGGGTACTGCGAATGTTAGGAGGATAAGATTGGACTTGCTGGCATCACAGTTCGAAGACATAAGGATGAGTGATGATGAGAAGGTAGGAGACTTCAGTGCAAAGCTTAGCTCCATAGCCAATGAAGCACAAGTTTTAGGTAAAAAATATGAAGATGCAAAATTGGTGAAGAAATTTTTGCGATGTTTGCCTACTAAGTTTGCAGCGCATAAAGCTGCGATAAACTTGACGATGGACACTGATGAACTCAAGTTTGCTGAGGTAGTAGGGTTATTAAAGGCTGAGGAGATGGAATTGGAATCTAAGTGTTTAAAGCCTGCTCAAGACATCAAAATTACAGCTGATGAAAACATCCAAAGAGCTCAAAAACTTGAAGAATCTATTCACCTTATGATTCAGAAACTTGAAGAAACCATAGATCTTTTATCTAAGATGTCTAGCGACAGACTGTCTGGAAAAAAAGAAAGACAGAAAAAGCATGAAGTGGTGTGTTTTAATTGTCATGGTATTGGACATGTCAAAACAGAGTGTCCATCGTCCAAGAGAAAAGAAATCAAGTGTAATGGATGTAATGGTTATGGGCATATAAAATCAGATTGTGTGAACACAAAGAAGATGAAGATGAAGATGAAGAGAAGTTGCAATGATAAGAAGTCAGAAAGAGAAGAAGATTTTCTCAATTTCGTGGCTCTTCATGGAGTTATAGAGTCTGAAAAAGACATACCTAAAGGTGAATCTCGTGCGTCGTATGTGTCACACACCAATTCTGATGCGTCACACACAGTGATACAGAAAGTGACCTAGATGCAGATTTTCTAGCTGATTATCAGGTTCTATTTGGTAAGTTTGAAGAACTCAGTCACGAAAACATGCAGCTTATCAAGGATAAAGCTATATTAAAAGCTCAGGTCAACGCCCTAGAGATGGAACAGCCTGACACGATGGGTGAATCAAAGTGTAGGGTGCCAAAGTATGATTATAAAGATGAGTTCAGTCTCTTAAGAGAGTTATCAAAGAGCAGAACCGAGTTCAACAAGATTCTGAAATAAAACTTCATCAGATGAAACAGCTGCTGAGTCAAGAACTTGAAAAAAGCCAGCTTCTGAAAAGACAACTTACTGAGAACTACAAGAAAGTGAGAATGTTGAACACTGGATCAGCAACTCTTGATCATATATTGTCAATCCAACAATGTCCAAAAATCAGTTGGGGTTTGGGTTATCAAGGGTCGACTTCACAAGAGTATGACGAGGCTGAAAGAATAAGGTTCATAAAAGCTGAAGTAAAATCAGATGACAAACTAAAGTCTACAGCTCAACAAGTTAACAAAGCAAAAGCTGAAGAAAAATCAGGATCAGTGACAAAGTCAAAAGAGATTCAAAACAGAAAAGTTATTGCTAAGCAAAGGAATGGCTGTCACTTTTGTGGTCAGATCGGACATAGTGTTGCTTATTGTTATGCTCGCAGAAATCAGCTTGAGAGAGCTTGGAGGATGAACTTGTTTTATGTGGAACCTAGAAGGTATGGATATGTATGGATAGCTAAGAAGGATTTGTATCCTAAGTTTATGAAAGGTTTATCATACGGGCATACCAGTGTATCATACACTCGAATAGGTGATCAATATACTGAGCTTGAAGAACCAGTTCGATAGCCTAGGAGGCATTGAGAGTTTTGGTGGTCTAAGAAGTACCATGAAGTTTTCACAGAGTTTTTTACTTAAGAAGGAAGAGATGATATTTGATTCAGGAGGAGTTTGAAATTTACTTTGCTGAGAGTTAGAGGTTAGTGAGCTTGAGTTGTAAAACTCAGTGAAAAAATGCATGAATGCCTTCACGTCTATATACTTTTAAATCTGTTTGTTTGAACATTGAAAGAGATCCTATTGTACGGAACACTTTAGTTTCTATTTTTCATGTTTTTAATATTCTGCTAAAGCAAAGAAAAGATTAGAAATTTAGAAGAGATATATTTTTTATTAAAGAAATTGATTAAAAGTGGAAGAAGTTACGGGTTACTGCCTATGTTTTCAAGATATGCAAAAAAAAAAAGAAAAACTTTTTTTTTGCAAGACGAAAAACTTAATAAGCGCACACAAACTATATTTTAGTTTTAGCAAATTTATCCCTAAGTTCTAAATGTGTTATTTTACCTGTAAGTCTAGTTCGCTGTCCATTATTTATTTTTCCTTTCCAGAGTGGAGACATGTTATGATGTTATCAATATAGGAAATATAGCAAAAACCAAATTCTGTGATATAACTGGCGATAATATGTTAAACCGCACGAACCGGCGAATTCGATTCAAACTTGTCTGTTACAATCTGTATCATAACCGGGGAAATCCAAGCAACTTGAAAGTAAAACTAAGGTCACAACACTTGTAAGCAGAGACATGTAAGCATTCATACACTAAACTTGAGTACCTAAAGAGCACATAGCTAAGGACCTGTAACACCAACAGGCTCAGTAGTAAGTGTTGTAGTAAGCTTGAGGAGGAAGAGCAGTGGGTTGCTGGACCATCCACTGGTGCTGTAGCTGCAGTTGGGTATGCCTTAAGTTTTAAAAATAAATAATAAGTCCATTAATTGATGAAATGAAACAATTCTTAATTAAACAACTTGTGGCTAAGTTAATCACTCTTAAACATAATAGGTTACTCTTAAGCAGCGTCTTGTGGCACGGGTGTTGGTGCCTGTGAAGCAGGATAGTCAGTAGGATAGCCACCATATGGACCGCAATGCTCGCCCCTCCAAACGCTCTTCGCCATCTTTTGAAACATGAACAAAGAGAATATGATTGGAAGTTTTTAAGTTATTGGTACAGTTTCACCATTGTTCATCAAAACTTAAGTGCTATGAAGCTGCTTCTGTTCTTAACTTGGCGGCTTTTCCATTCATAACCCATCTCTTTACTAAACTATACCCAGAATAGTTATTGGTACAAAAGAAATATTTGAAGAGTTGTTGAATTAAAAACAGTTGCGTATATGTGTACCTAGACTGTTGTTCTTGATGGTTTTGATCGCTCATAAGCGTTGGGGTTCTTCCATAATTGCTGTGACCTGTTACTATAGTGTCATCAACCTATGGAGAAACATCATGTGAACAATGTAATCTCCTTTTTCCAAGTCCAATTATTTTTCTGAAGCAGCTGAGAATGGGTGAATCACCTGATCATAGAATGACCATGTTGCTTATGAAAGAGTATTTTTTTCATTCTCCTAGATAAGAGATGATGAATTTTCACAAGATAAAACTTACTTCAGCTAGAAAGTATGATCTTTTCTCTGATCGGTTCTCTGTTAGAATCGCAGGAATAGTAGATTGTTGTGTTGTTCCTCGGTTACTATTTAAGAAACACAGTAAGGCAAAACAGTGTGAGTTTGATGATGAGAATCAGATTATGATAACTATACATCCAATACTTACCTCAGCGAGGGAGTGATAGTTCTTCTCCCTTCAACCTTGAGTAGAATAAGCAATATGGTTAAAACAACAGAGAATACAAACACATACCATGGCCACAAGCCTCTAGAAGCTAAGTCTTGTGTCGCTATGATTCAACATCAGCCAGTTCAGAAGTGGCTCTTGCATCTTCGCTTCCGCTAGTTGAAGCGTTGCACGGCTTTCTAAACCGGATTTCTCTTACACACACTTGCCTTGTTGAAACTTTTTCTGGAATTTTTAAATCACAATACAATATTAGCCAGCATCATCGTCGTTGTAATAAGATTACATGCGGCTATAACATGTAAGAAAACAACGGAATAACAATGATGCAAAATAAAAAACTGCAATGAATTAAAAATCGGAA
Organism: Sinapis alba; assembly: GCA_012274485.2. Lineage (NCBI taxonomy): Eukaryota > Viridiplantae > Streptophyta > Magnoliopsida > Brassicales > Brassicaceae > Sinapis > Sinapis alba. The sequence continues at coordinate 365,040 of MU105701.1, read as the reverse complement.
AGAAGGGATAATATAAAAATCAATGCAATTCAGATCGACGTTTTATCCTTCTCATACCTGTTCATACCAAAAATGTATCAAACCGAAACAGAGCTCCAATTCAGATAAGGCCAGGGGGAGACTTCGTTAAAAAAAATTAACCCCCTTTTCCCCTGTCAGAGCGGCCTCCATCTTGATCCTTGCAAGTCCTCCTTATAACCTAAACAAATGAAATATAGTGTCAGATAAGATCAGATTTTCCTGAGGTTATTCTATAACCTAATGAGAGATCCAAATAAAAATCGATGAGAAAGAGCATACGAATAAGCCATCTAAAACAAACAAATCTCAAGCTCTATAAGCCAAAAACTTAAAGGTGAGAGAAACTGAGAATCAGATTCGGCCATCACTTGTTTTATATGAAATCAACAACAATCTAATCCCAATAAAAAACAAAGGGTCATAATGTTGATCAATTCATTTATGCAACTAAATGTATATAAGCTGTTGTCAATTTGCAGGGGAGGAAACCAAAAGTCAACACATCGGGAAGGAGACGAAGAGAACGATGGTCAAGGAATAAATTGATGTGGCAGTATAATACTCTTGATTGGTTGATTTAATATGCTGAGGTGGATAGGCTGAAAAGCTTCCCTCAATCCCTTTTATATATTGGGATAAAAAGCAAAGGGTCATAACGTTGATCAATTCATTTATGCAATTAAATGTATATAAGCTGTTGTGAATTTGCAGGGAATGAAACCAAGAGTCAACACATCGGGAAGGAGACGAAGAGAACGATGGTGAAGGAATAAATTGATGTGGCAGTATAATACTCTTGATTGGTTGATTTAATATGCTGAGGAGGATAGGTAGAAAAGCTTCCCTCAATCCCTTTTATATATTGAGATTATAAAATCAATAATAGCTAGACTTTTTGAAAAACAAAGGATTTGAATGGAATTTAAAAATATTCAAACCAGTAACAATATATTTGGTTAGATTTTAAAAATAGAAAATGATTGCTGGCTACATGAAATATTGGTCATCACATGGCTAACCATGCAAACTAAACTAATGTGTAACTAACCACACGAAGTATATGTTATGCATGACAACATTCCTCAACTTTATGATGTTATGTAGTTAACATCACAAATTTAATTTCTTTCACCAAAAAAATGATGCGTATGTCAAATATCGTTTAAATATCTTGTTTCATCAATTAAAATATGACCGATCCGGTCGTAGTTTAATTAAAATTAGATTTTGACCCACATTTTAAAAACAAAAGAATATTTTTAACAAAATCTAATTTAAAGAATCAATATGTTTTAACATTTTTATTTTAGTGTATTTTAAAACTTTTTAATTGTAATATTTTTATTTATACTAACATGAAATTTATATATGATATTATTGAATTTTGTTTTTTTAATTATTTTAATTTGCTTTGTTATGAACTTTTAATAAAAAAATGTAATTCGTTTGATCAATTGTGTGATATATAGTCCTTTTATAAATTTTTAATTATAAACTTATTTGTTGTCAATTTATTGACTCTAACATTTTATTTGTTTAAAACTTATGTGATGTCAACATAAATAAAAAAATAATCTTGCATTTATAATTATAAATTATATACTTTTGAGAATAAAAATAATCAAATAACAAGAATCTAATATGAAAATTTTACTACGTTCAAATGAATCCAATTTTTGTTTATGAAAAATATATAAAATAAATAATTAAATTAATAATTTATTATTAAACAAATAAAATTTTAGAGTCAATAAATTGACATTGAATATGTTTTATAATAACTTTTTATCAAATAAGTATATATTGCACAATTAATAAAACTTATTACATAAAGTTTATTAAAAGTTCATAACAAAACATATTAAAGTAAATAACTTTTATATTTAATATAAATAAAATAAAAGAATTATTGTTTTCAAATACACTATTTTTTTTTGTTAAAACACTACCTTTAAATTTTTTATAAAAAATATTGATTTTAAAAATTAGATTTTGTTTAAAATATTCTTACCTTTTTAAAACACGGATCAAAATCTAATTTAGTTTTTTTAAAACAAATAAAAACTAATTTAGGTAAATTACCGCTAGGTACATTATCTTTTAATTGATGGAACGAGAGATTTAAACGGTCTTTAACATACGCATCATTTTTTGGATGATTGAAATTAAACTCGTGATGTTAACTACATAACATCATAAAGTTGAAGGATGTTGCCATGCTAAGTACACATTAGTTTAGTTTGCATGGTTAGCCATGTGATGGTTAATACTTTATGTTGTCAACAATCATTTTTCCTTTAAAAATTCATAAACCAATAACCATGAAATCTTAAAATTTTGTAACTCACATAGAATTTGTCTACCAATAACCCCTCCTAAACTGTTTAATGGTAGAGTTAAAGACAAAGAAATAGCATTAAAATGATATTGAAGTTCTATGATTTTATTAGTGTATTTAATAAAATGATTGTTAGAGAAATACATGATTTATATATAAAATTATCATATAAACTTAATATGTGATATATAATTTTTATTTATAAATAATATAGATATATTTATATTTACAATATATATATATATATTCATTGTTTATATGTTTTTGTTATTGAAAATAATGAATCATATTTTTAATTATATAATAAATTATATTTTAAGAATAAAATTTTATACTTGGATATAAACATAAATTTTGATTATACCAAATAAATTAAATAAATTACATTAATTTTTTATAGTTTTTATCAAAACATTTATATGAAAGCATTGATGAAAGAGTATTTGGAGAACATTTACATCATTTTTAATAGTTTTTAATAATTGTTGATGGATTATCATCACAGCTCCGTCACAGGTAATAATGTATTAGGAGGAGAGAGATATGTAGCATGTTTTGTACCTTGGTGTATGTTTTGATGTTTGTGTCGCAAATGTAGGAGATCGATTTTCTGTGCACTGGGAGTGTTTCTCGCGTTGACACAGATAAGGGGTGGTGCTATGTTGCATGCTCTAAGTGCAGTAGAAAGTTTCAGCGCTCTGTCTCCACGTTCGCATGTGTGCGATGGAATAATGTGCATGCTGTCGAAGCTCTATGGTATGTAGCTTCTGTAGTATATGTTAATAGTTATTTATGTGCGTACATACATACAACACATTTATTACGGTTTGAATTTGTTATTGCCCTTCAGTTATCGTGTTGAGCTGGTTGTATCGTATGATACTTCTGAGGGCACATTCATTTGTTTTTATGGTGTGATGACGAAGCTACACAACCTCAGGGCAAGCAAAGCTGTTCAGCCATTGGTAAGTGATACGTCCTAGATTTGGACAGGATCACTCAATCAGACTTAAGGGATATGAACTCGCCAAAAGGGAGAACGGTGACACAAGAGGTGCAGAATGACTCTTGATACTAGCAGATTTTGATTGTTGCTTGATGTGACGCACAAGGCCAACAAAAGAAAGATTTGTCTACTCGGAGATAACCTCGCCAAGGAAACAAAAATGTTCTAAACAAAGAACAAAGAGAATGAACTCAAATAAGAAGCATAATAAAATCGATGTGTTTGATTCCTAAGAAGTGTTACTTATTTATAGTTCATTCGTGTCGATCGGGTCCATCGCGGTAAGGAGTAGGACGCACGCGGGTTGATCTGGACGGTCCGCCGGGTGATCTTCATGAACGAGTCTGGTCCAAGCGTGGCCTAAGTCTTCAGATAGATGGAGAATCCTTGCCTTAGAAAAATTTGGATGATGAAAGTCCAAGAGTGGGGCGAACACGGACTGAAGGTCAATGGCGTGTTCGTCTGGATGTACTAAACGGCCCAAAAGGGTGAACGCATGTCTGTCTTCGGGATCTTCACGACCCAAGCTAAGTCTGGTTCGACTATCATCCTTAGAATGTCGAGATGGTAGGGAAAGACGGTCTGTGGGATGGTTGGATCGGTCATCAGGTTGTGGTTCCAGCCTAAGCTCCATGCCGGACGTACGTGGGTTGATCTGGACACTGCATGGTCGGTCTGTCTGGTACGGTCGGATGGGCGAACCTCAGTTGAGGTAATCTGATCGTCCTGATCTGCATCCGGTGCCGGTTCCATATACTGATCCACGTACTGAGGCGCATCATTCCCTCCTTCTTAAAAAAGATTTGTCCACAAGTCTGGATCATCTGCACAAAAAGGAGATAAATCAGAAACATTAAAACTTGAAGAGATGTCATACTTACCTTGCAAGTCTAGCTGATAGGCATTGTCATGGATATTCCTAAGGATCTGAAAAGGACCATCAACCTTAGGCATGAGTTTTGACTTCCTCTCTTCAAGAATTTGTTCCTTCCTTAAATGAACCCAAACAAGATCGCCTTCATCAAAGACAACTTTCTTTTTCTTCTTGTTTGCCTTTCGTGTGTAGACCTCAGTTTTGGCTTTGATTTTGTCACAGACTTTCTCATGCAACTTCTGAATCGTGTATGCCTTCCTTTTGCCATCTGTACTAACTCTTTCACTCAAAGGCAAAGGCAAAAGATCAAGTGGAGATAAGGGATTGAAACCGTAAACAACCTCAAAAGGAGGAAACTTGGTAGAAGAATGCATGGAATGATTATAAGCAAATTCAACATGGGCAAACATTCTTTCCAAAATCTAAGATTCTTTTTAACCAATGATCTAAGCAATGCTGACAAACTCCGGTTTACAATCTCAGTTATAGCATCTGTTTGAGGATGACAAGTGGTGGAAAATATCAATCTAGTACCTAACTTAGACCACAAAGTTTTCCAGAAATAACTAAGGAACTTAGCATGACGATCTGAAACAATGGTCCTAGGCATTCTGTGCAACCTAACAATGTCTCTAAAGAACAAATCAGCAATGTGCACAGCATCGTCAGTTTTATGACAAGGTATGAAATGAGCCATTTTAGAGAATCTATCAAACACCACAAAGATAGAATCTCGACCAGATTTAGATCTAGGCAATCCAAGCACAAAGTCCATCGAAATATCAACCCATGGATGAGAAGAAATGGGCAGAGCTGAGTACAAACCTTGGTTTTTGACTTTAGACTTGACTTTCTTGCAAACCACACATCGACCAAAGATTCGTTCCACGTCCTTCATCAAGCTCGGCCGAAAGAAATGCTCATGCACAACCTTGTGTGTTTTCTTGACTCCAAAGTATCCCATAAGACCTCCTCCATGTGCTTCCCTGAGAAACAACTCCCTCAAAGAACATTGGGACACACACAAGCGATTATCAAAGAATAAAAATCCAGAAACTTGATAATACTTTCCACAAGCCGTTTTGGAACACTTTCTGACAAACTCCGGTTTACAATCTCAGTTATAGCATCTGTTTGAGGATGACAAGTGGTGGAAAATATCAATCTAGTACCTAACTTAGACCACAAAGTTTTCCAGAAATAACTAAGGAACTTAGCATGACGATCTGAAACAATGGTCCTAGGCATTCTGTGCAACCTAACAATGTCTCTAAAGAACAAATCAGCAATGTGCACAGCATCGTCAGTTTTATGACAAGGTATGAAATGAGCCATTTTAGAGAATCTATCAAACACCACAAAGATAGAATCTCGACCAGATTTAGATCTAGGCAATCCAAGCACAAAGTCCATCGAAATATCAACCCATGGATGAGAAGGAATGGGCAGAGCTGAGTACAAACCTTGGTTTTTGACTTTAGACTTGACTTTCTTGCAAACCACACATCGACCAAAGATTCGTTCCACGTCCTTCATCAAGCTCGGCCGAAAGAAAGGCTCATGCACAACCTTGTGTGTTTTCTTGACTCCAAAGTATCCCATAAGACCTCCTCCATGTGCTTCCCTGAGAAACAACTCCCTCAAAGAACATTGGGACACACACAAGCGATTATCAAAGAATAAAAATCCAGAATCTTGATAATACTTTCCACAAGCCGTTTTGGAACACTTTCTGAAAACTTCTTTGAAATCCGGATCAGTTGCATAAAGATCTTTTATGAACTCAAAACCAAGCAACTTTGTTTCAAGGTCTGAGAGAAGAGTATACCTTCTAGACAAGGCATCAGCCACCACATTTTCCTTACCATTATTGTATTTGATGACATAAGGAAATGTCTCAATGAACTCCACCCAACGTGCATGCCTCTTGTTCAGCTTCTGCTGGCCTTTAAGGTGTTTGAAAAACTGATGATCCGTGTGGATCACAAACTCCTTAGGCCAAAGGTTGTGTTGCCACGCTTGTAGAGCTCTCACCAAGGCATACAGCTCCTGATCGTAAGTGGGGTAATTGTGTGTGGCGCCTACTCCAAGATTCTCACTGAAGTAAGCAATGGGTTTCCTATCATGCATCAAGACAACACCAATACCAACTCCGGAAGCATCACATTCAATCTCAAAAGTCTTAGAAAAACTAGGAAGTACAAGTAAAGGAGCTTGAGTCAACTTCCCTTTTAGAATCTGAAATGCCTCTTCTTGAGATTGTTCCCATTTGAATCCAATGTTTTTCTTGATCACTTCAGTCAATGGAGCTGAAATGGTACCGAAGTTTGGAACAAACCGCCTATAGAAGCCAGCAAGACCATGGAAACTCCTCACTTCTCCCACGGTCGTTAGACTAGGCCAGTCACGGATGGCCTTGATCTCCTCCTCGTCCACTCTAAGTCCATCAGCTCCTACAACAAAACCTAATAACACCACGTGATCTGTTCCAAAATAGCATTTACCAAGATTTGCAAAAATCCTTTCTTTCCTAAGAATTTCAAGAACAAATTTCAAGGGCATCCTATGATCATCAAGGTTCTTGTTGCAACAAAATAAACTACAACAAAATGACTAATGAAGGATCTCAAGATGTGATTCATCAAACGCATGAAAGTACTAGGTGCATTAGTAAGCCCAAATGGCATCACAAGCCATTCATACAATCCTAGTTTGGTTTTAAATGCAGTTTTCCATTCATCACCTTCTTTCATCCTAATCTGGTGATAGCCACTTTTCAAATCAATATTAGAGAAAACTGAAGAACCATGCAACTCATCAAGCATGTCTTCTAGCCTAGGAAAGGTATGCCTATACTTTACTGTGATGTTGTTGATGGCACGGCAGTCCACACACATGCGCCAAGAACCATCCTTTTTGGGTACAAGGAGAACTGGCACGGCACAAGGACTGAGGCTTTCCCGGATGTAGCCTTTCTCAAAAAAGCTCTTCAATCTGTCTTTGTAGTTCCTTTGTTTCCACCGGGTTGGTTCGGTACGCTGGTCAGTTCGGAAGCTGTGCGCCTGGGACGAAGTCAATCTGATGTTCAATGCCTCGTACTGGTGGCAATCCTTTGGGATTCTCATCTGAAAACACATAAAAAATTTTCTGCAAGACATCTATCAAATCACTCGGAATATCCGGTGCAAGGTCAGAAGAAGAGGCCATTAGAGATTCTTTGTACACAAGCAAAATAAATGTCTGTTGAGAATATAAAGACTTCCTGACCTGACTTTCCTTGATAAAGAAGTTGGAATTTCAACAGGATGTCTCTGTTTCGTCCGACATTGGATCTTTATCTCGACCCCTCTTGAGTTGGACCTGATCTTGGTGAACCTCCAAATGAGTCAAAGGTACCAACGTGATCTTCTTTCCTTTATGATCAAAGGAGTGTCGGTTTGTGTAACCATCATGCACTGCCTTCTTATCGAACTGCCATGGTCGGCATAAAAGAATGTGGCAGGCGTCCATGGGAAGGACATTGCAAAGGACCTCATCCTCATATCGACCAATGGTAAGAGGAACAATGACTTGCTCCTTCACATACTACTCACCAGCTTCATTTAGCCATTCCAATCTGAAAGGTCGAGAGAGAGGCTGGGTTTCAAGTCCAAGTTTCCTAACAAGAGTGTCACTAGCCACATTAGTTTAACTGCCACCATCAATAATCAAAGAACAAACTTTTTCAGAAATCAAACATCTAGAGTGAAAAAGATTCTCCCTTTGTTCTCGTTCGTTAGCTTTTTGTTGAATACTCAAAGATCTCCTAGTGAAACGTAGTGGACCTTGAGCTGGATAATCGAAGTGGTTGTGCTCCTTATCAAAGATTGGGCCTGAGTCATCGTCCAAGTAGTCGTCAAAGGTCGGATCTAGATCTTCGTATGTGCGGTCATTTTCATCAAAGATTGGACCGACTGTATCGTCCAAGGGCCTCCTAGTGACAAGAAGTGGTCCCTGATGTGGGTAATCAAATGGCTCTTCCTCATCATCATAGATTGGACCAAGATCTTCCTTGTCCTCCTTATCATCTTCAGACTCAATTTCCCCACTCCTTACGAGAATCATCACCTTCTGGCTCGGACATCTGTTGGCATAGTGTCCAAGTCCATGACATCTAAAGCACTGGATGTCCCTAGTCCGCTTGGGAGGTCCTTCTGTCTGTTCTTTATCAACATGAGCAAGAACATTAGTCTTAAAATCTGTATTTGTTGTGGTTGGAGACTTACCTTTATCTTGATAGCTTGGCTTGGAAGCATATGATGGTTTTGGAGCATAGGAAGGTTTGGTAAGGCCCTTCCTATTGACTTGCTGCTCAGTCAAGATGGCTTTGTGTAACATCTGATCCAAACTCTCATACTCTTGAAGTTCCATTCGGTCTTGAATGTCTCGGTTAAGTCCGGCAAGGAACCTAGCCATTGTTGCCTCCAAGGTCTTTTCTACATTAGCCTTGATCATCATGATTTCCATCTCTTGGGAATAGTCTTCCACATATTTGGTTCCTTGGAGCAGTCGCCTGAGTCTTCGGTGGAGATCACTGTGGTAATGTTCCGGAACGAACCGTCTCCTCATCAAGGTAGTGAGCTCATCCCATGAAGCTATTGGTCGTCCACCTGTCCTTCTCCTATGAGTCACAACTTGATCATATCAGTTAATAGCATAGCCACAAAACTCAGTTGCTGCCAATCTAACATTTTTAAGTTCAGAAAAGTTTTGACAATCAAAAACGAGTTCAATTTTTCTTTCCCATTCTAGAAATGCATCAGGATCATTTTTTCCATCAAAAGTGGGAATTTTGAGTTTCAATCCACCTAATCCATCATCAACTCTATCATTGTTCCTAGCAAAAGGATTAACATCACCTTGATCACAGGTTCTTTGACGACCTCTCCTTGGTCGGTTGATGGATCGTTTGTCGTCCTCATGGTACTCCTCTTCTTGGATTTCATCATCAGACCGTTTGGTCCTCCTTAGGCGATCTCTCCTTGCCCCGGTTCTGGATTGTGTCTGATGACTAACCTGCATCTCATAAAGCCGTTGATTGATCTGCTCTAAGCCTGCATTCATAAGGTTGGTAATAGAATCATTGAAAGCTCTCATTTGCAAATTAGACAATCCGGCTACATAATTTCCGGGACGGCTTCTTTCTTCTTCACTGTCCATATTTCCTGAAATTCTTAAACACAAAAGTTAGCACAGATTAAAATCCTCACTCTCTCAAGTGTTTAATCTCACCCACTCAAGTGTTTCTCTTGGAATTTAGATGGTCACTCAAGAGTCTCCTCTCAAAGTTGTAAAAGAACAAATCAAGTAACGTAATGGGTTCTCCAAGCAAACGAATGATGAATAGATATAGAAAGATAAGAGAATTGGTTTTGAAATCCGGTTTAACCACTCCAAGGCTGGATTTCTCCTCAGCCAGCAGGATTTCTCTTCCACCACCTAGCCAATAAATCAAACTTTTTTATTTTTATTTTTTTTGATAGATTGTTTTTTTCTTTTATATATATATATATATATAAGAATGGCCTAGGTAAGGTAGTGGCCCGAATTTAAGATAGAAAGAAGAAGAATAAGTGTTTAGAAGATGAAATATGAGAAGATGGATAGATAGTACCGGTTGAGTGACTTTGATACCACTTGATACGTCCTAGATTCGGACATGATCACTCAATCGGACTTAAGGGACATGAACTCGCCAAAAGGGAGAACTGGTGGTTTGAACGGTGACACAAGAGGTGCCGAATGACTCTTGGTACTACCAGATTTCGATTGTTGCTTGATGTGACTCACAAGTCCAACAAAAGAAAGATTTGTTTACTCGGAGATAACCTCGCCAAGGAAACAGAAATGTTCTAAGCAAAGAACAAAGAGAATGAACTCAAATAATAAGAAAAAAAATCGATGTGTTTGATTCATAAGAAGTGTTGCTTATTTATAGTACATTGAGTCAAATAATGACTTAAAGAAAATGCAGAAAACAATGTATACAAAATACAACATTTTAATAGAAAATTATTAATGAGTCAAAGATGGTGAAATTAAGGTAGTCTTGGTCAAGATTGGTAAATTTGATGAAGACTGGTCAAGGTGACCCTTTCCCCTTCACGTCCAGGTTCATTCGTGTCGATCGGGTCCATCGCGGTAAGGAGTAGGTCCGCCGGGTGATCTTCATGAACGAGTCTGCTCCAATCGTGGCCTAAGTCTTCAGATAGATGGAGAATCCTTGCCTTAGAGAAATTTTGGTGATGAAAGTCCAAGATTGGGTCAAACACAGACTCAAGGTCGATGGCGTGTTCGTCTGTCTTCGGGATCTTCACGACCCAAGCTAAGTCTGGTTCGACTATCATCCTCAGAATGTCGAGATGGTCAGTAAAGACGGTCTGTGGGATGGTTGGATCGGACATCAGGTCGTGGTTCCAGCCTAAGCTCCAAGCCGGACGTACGCGGGTCAATCCGGTACACTGCACGGTCGGTCTGTCTGGTACGGTCGGATGGGCGAACCTCAGTTGAGGTAATCTGATCGTCCTGATCTGCATCCGGTGCCGGTTCCATGTACTGATCCATGTACTGAGGCACATCAGTAAGATACATGTTTAAATCATTGTGTGACTACCGCATTTTGTTTACTGACTCGTTTCTTGAATTTGTGTGCTAAAACAGGCTGAAGAAGAAGTTAACCCTGAAGACTAAGATGCCTCCGTTCTTTGAAGATATGGAAGGCAAGTCTTACACTTTTGAGGTCAGGGTTACTTTGTATAACTTCACTGACAATCATCAGAACTTCACCGTATCACGCATCATCGATGAGATTGACCGTGTGCCAGCCCCTGCCTTCGTTGATAATGTAAGTGTAATTCGTATTGTGCCGTCTCACTATTAGCATAGGCAGGTATTTATAATAGTCTGAATGTACCAGGGAGGTGATGATGATGATCCAGATGGTAAACGTGCAGCTGGCCTCGGCGGTTGTGCGGCATCAAAGAATGCTGGAAAAGAGTATGTAGGTTATGCGCATGGGGCGGCTGAAACGTCTTCCAAGGTGGTCAAGAAGGCACGGATTGCTTAAGATGGAGTATCAACAATTATGTTTTAATACTCCGACTTTTAATAACGCTTTCACATTTTAATTTACTTTTGTGTGGCACCTATCTTTGTTTTGAATTTCGCACCCTGTTTTTTTTTCTCACTTGTGGTTGTCGTGAGTTGGTTTCGGACGGGCTTCTTAATATGAGTTTTTTGGACTACTATTGTCTTTGTATTATGTTTCTTTATTCGCCAATCAATTTCATATTTAAAACTCTTTTTTATGATGAATAAAACATATTACTAAGTTGGTACAACTGTTTAGTGTATATTAGTTTGATTTTGGGCGCTGGGAAAACTGATTATGGTCTGGTAGTGGTACATAGTTTTTTTTTGTTAGTTTTTTTTTTGTTTAGTATTAGTGTAATAAACATCTAACATAAAATAACTATCTACTATTATAATTTTCCATGCGCTTGGTTATATACTTTCTTAAAGCTGTTTTTGGCTTATAGTACAAGAAAAGTGTCAACTAAACCTATTGTAGTTAGTTACTATGGATTTATAAGATATTGTTTAATGAAAAATGCAATATCTTCATGGGTATTGTCCATACGTGATTTCCTCATCATGACATTCGAAATCTAAACGGGCTATATCAGTGGGCGCAATATAATTCAAAATTAAAAGTCATCGTTGAATGCTTCCCTTTACATGCAATGACTGGTATTTAAGAAGAATATATAGCAAATTGGTATACTTTAATATAATAAATGTACGATATTCTCTCCCTATTTCACATTTCTATTGTGGTCAGCATAAATTGTGACGGTCACCTATATAGTTCTATACGTCTTGGCCCGAACCAAACATATTTCACGTTTGGTTTCAAAAAGAAAAAAAAAAGAGGGTAAAGAAATGTCCACTGTGTCAGACACCTGAGAAATGTCTCGCATCGAGCTTCTACCGAGAGATATACAAGTCAGTATACTTGAACATGTCGTAAAGTACTTGGAATCTGAATTATGTAACGAAATGGCATCCACACCGGTTATGGGGTTGGAAACAGGAGACCCAAATATATACAAGGAGCTGGACCTCAAGACTCATACATCATCCCCATTGCTATGCAGTGACAATTTTCCATGTTCACAACCATGGAAATGAACGTGTCTATGTTATTATAAACATGAATGATCTAACTTTCTTGACGCATATGTGAAATGTGTGTAGTATACTTGTATATGGTCAAAATAATAATTCGTATTAATGTATCAAAATGGAAAATAATAATAATGTGTGTGGTTGGATTCATTTCTTAGTCGTTCAAATTTTTAAACAACAAGAGATTATGATGATCAGGAATGGATGGGTTACGACAGTGTTGGATTGTTGGACAAATCTGCCCGCTTGACCTACCAATCTTGGGATTGAGAATTTCTTTTTGTTAAAATACTGACTCGCATGATCTGCAACAAAAATATTTATACCAGTACTCTTTTTCGAAAACTAGCGGTTAATCTGCAGGATCCACATAAAATATTATTAGTAATATAAGTATATTTATATATATTTTTTTATTTTTATTAAAATCATATATATATATATATATAATTATTTTATAATTTTTAATTTTTTGTTATTTTGATTTAAGAAAAAAATAATTATTTTGTGAGTTCGCGCGTATCTACAATATAATTTTTTCGATTTGCATCCATTCAGTATAAAACATACTTAATCTGCACCCGCATTATTATTTTTTTCAAATCATTTGATCCACATATGTCTCGTCCACGGTCAAACGGGACGGAGCACGAAGGTAATGATTATTTTTCCTAGCTCTAGTGTTGAATCCAAAATGTAATTAAAGGAGTGATACATGGGAGCAAAGGCTTCAAAGACATTAAGGAGTCAAAAGATATAGCTTATATCAATATGATTGACATGTATAATTAAACATGTTATCTCCTGCAGCGTAAATTTTTGGAACGGATTGTGATATTATATATGAATCGCATCTTATGATTTACTTAAAAAGGCATTTTTCACAACAGATGAGACTCATTACATATATGATACAAGATCAAGAATGACGATGCAAAAAACTAACAAATCAGTTAAGAATCATCATGTTACTGTTGTCTATGTCTAATATTCTTATTAACAATATGTTGTTTATACATCATCTAATCAGTTATCATAATTTGATAATCAATAAAGTTAAGATGTTAACAAAAATATTGTCAGTATAATTTTATTATAACAATTAACAAAAATTGTCTACACACTAAATTATGTTTCGCAATTTTGGTAATGTCATTGTTTAAGTGTTTCAAATATTTTAAAAATATTATAATAATAAATTTTCAAGTTTTTTCTCATTTTAGACTTTTCTATTTTTTATTCAATGGTGGTTTATAACTTATAAACATTAATTTATTTCCTAAGTTTATTATTGGTTACTCATATTTTTACCATTAAACTTTTTAGAACTAGTGGTAAAAATAGTTCATGTCTAATTTTAAATTTAGTTAACAACATAAACAGATTATTTACTAAATTATAAGAATGTTTACAATTTATATATATATTTATATTGCATAATGATTCTCTGATTAAAATATCTTTGATTTAAAAATGAAACTCCTTACCATTTTCATATTTGTTCTTGCTACCTATTATAGATTTGGCACAGCTTGCAAGGACAACCGTGTAGTAATTATTAATCAACTCGGTCCTGGTATTCTTCTTACATATGATTGTTATTACAAGAACCCCGACGTCCATGCAGGAAAATACACATTAAAATTTAACAAATGGCATGACATGGAGTTCAAGGATGCACAAATGACTTTTGTTAAAAAAACAATTACTTGTAATTTCAAGTATGATAAGTATTACTATGATTTTCGAGCATACCGGGAAGCCGCTTTTGGTCGATGTGGTGCACTACGTTCATATGCTGCCAGAAAAGATGGAATTTACTTTAGAAGGAGTTATCAAAAACCATGGGAATTTAAATTTCATTGGAATGTTGGGAAATAGTGTTTATTAAATGGCTTTGTGTACCAAGAACATAAATTATATTATTATGTATTTTATTTATGCTACATGCGGATTTATTTTAATAGTTTAATTTGTTTTTTACAGTAACTAAATTATCAAAGTATAATGTATTGTTAATAAAATGTATTGTTACTTTAACTAAAATTGTCTATCTTGTATATTTATAAGTGTATAAACTGTATGTAAAAATATATTTATATTGTTATGAAATATATATTGTATTTTTAAAATACCATGTAGCTTCTTCAAAGGCATATACACTAATAGTAATTTTTTTAATGTGTATATAATATTATAATATTCATATTGATATAATACGGTAAATCTTTGTTAGCTTTAATTAATAGTGATATATATTGGTACATAGTTTTTTCTGATTATGGTCTGGTAATGGTACATAGATTTTTCTATTAGTTTTTTTTTTGTTGTATTAGTACAATAAACGTCTAACGTAAAATAGCTATCAAATATTATAATTTTCCATGCGCTTGGTTATATACTTTCTTACAACTGTTTTTGGCTTATTTTATGAGAAAAAGAGTCAATTAAATCAATTGTGGTCAGTTACTATGGATTAATAGGATACGGTTTAATGAAAACGCAATATCTTCATGGGTATTGTCCATACATGATTTCCTCATTATGATATTCGAAATCTAAACGGGCTATATCAGTGGGCGCGATATAAACCAAAATTAAAAGCCATCGTTGAATGCTTTCCTTAACATGCAATGACTGATATTTAAGAAGAATATATAGCAAATCGATATACTTTAATATAATAAATGTACGATATTCGCTCCCTATTTCACATTGCTATTGTGGTCAGCATAAACTGTGACGGCCGCCTATATAGTTCTACACGTCTTGGCCCGAACCAAAAATATTTCACGTTTGGTTTCAAAAAAAAAAAGAGGGTAAAGAATTGTCCATTGTGTGAGACACCTGAGAAATGTCTCGCATCGAGCTTCTACCGAGAGAAATACATGTTAGTATACTCCAACATGTCATAAATTACTCTGAATCTGGATTATGTAACGAAATGACATTCACACCGGTTCTGGGGTTGGCAACAGGAGACCCAAATATATACAAGGAGCTGGACCTCAAGCCTCATACATCATCTCCATTGTTATGTAGTGATAATTTTCCATGTTCACAACCAAGGAAATGAACGTGTGTATGTTATTATAAACATGAATGATCTAACTTTCTTGACGCATATGTGAAATGTGTGTAGTATACTTGTATATGGTCAAAATAATAATTCCTGTTAATGTATGAAATTAGAAAATAATAATAATGTGTGTGGTTGGATTCATTTCTTAGTCATTCAAAATTTTAAACAACAAGAGATTATGATGATCAGGAATGGATGGGTTATGATAGTGTTGGATTGTTAGACAAATCTGCCTGCTTGACCCACCAATCCGGGGATTGAGATTTTTTTTTGTTAAAATATTGACTCGCATGATCTGCAAGAAAAATATTTATATCAGTACTTTTTCGAAAACTTGCGGTTAATCTGCGGATCCGCATAAAATATTATTAGTAATATAAGTATATTTATATATTTTTGCTTATTATTATTAAAATAAAATATATAATTATTTTTTAATTTTTGAATTTTTGTGATTTTTATTTAAGAAAAAAAAAATTATTTTGTGAGTTCGCGCGTATCTACAATATAATTTTTTCGATTTGCATCCATTTAGTATAAAACATACTTTATCCCGGCACTCGCATTTTTATTTTTTTCAAATCATTTGATCCACATATGTCCCGTCCACGGTCAAACGGGATGGAGCACGAAGGTAATGATTATTTTTCTTAGCTCTAGTGTTGAATCCAAAATGTAATTAAAGGAGTGATACATGGGAGCAAATGCTTCAAAGACATTAAGGAGTCAAAAGATATAGCTTATACGTCATAACAACTTTGGTATCAAAGCAAAAGAATATCAATATGATTGACATGTATAATTAAACATGTTAGCTCCTGCAACGTAAATTTTTGAAACGGATTGTGATATAACATATGAATCGCATCTTATGATTTACTTAAAAGAAATACATTTTTCATAACAGATGAGACTCATTACATATATCATACAAGATCAAGAATGACGATGAGAAAAACTAACAAATCAGTTAAGAATCATCATGTTATTGTTGTCTATGTCTAATATTCTTGTTAACAATATGGTGTTTATACATCAACTAATCAATTATAATAATTTGATAATCAATAAAGTTAAGATGTTAAAAAAAATATTGTCACTATAATTTTATTATAACAATTAACAAAAATTATCTACACATTAAATTATGTTTCACAATTTAGATAATGTCATTGTTTAAGTGTTTTAAATATTTTAAGACTATTAAAGTAATAAATTTTAAAGTTTTTCTCATTTTAGACTTTTCTATTTTTTGTTCAATGGTGATTTATTACTTATAAATATTAATTTATTTCCTCATTTTATTATTGGTTACTCATATTTTTACCATTAAACTTTTTAGAACTAGTGGTAAAAATAGTTCATGTCTAATTTTAAATTTAGTTAACAACATAAACAGATTATTTAATAAATTATAAGAATGTTTACAATTTATATATATATATATATATATATATATATATTGCACATTGATTCTCTTTATTAAAATATCTTTGATTTAAAAATGAAACTCTTTACCATTTTCATATTTGTTCTTGCTACCCATTATAGATTTGGCACAGCTTGCAAGGACAACCGTGTAGTAATTATTAATCAACTCGGTCCTGGTATTCTTCTTACATATGATTGTTATTACAAGAACCCCGACGTCCATGCAGGAAAATACACATTAAAATTTAACAAATGGCATGACATGGAGTTCAAGGATGCACAAATGACTTTTGTTAAAAAAACAATTACTTGTAATTTCAAGTATGATAAGTATTACTATGATTTTCGAGCATACCGGGAAGCCGCTTTTGGTCGATGTGGTGCACTACGTTCATATGCTGCCAGAAAAGATGGAATTTACTTTAGAAGGAGTTATCAAAAACCATGGGAATTTAAATTTCATTGGAATGTTGGGTAATAGTGTTTATTAAATGGCTTTGTGTACCAAGAACATAAATTATATTATTATGTATTTTATTTATGCTACATGCGGATTTATTTTAATAGTTTATTTTGTTTTTTACAGTAACTAAATTATCAAAGTATAATGTATTGTTAATAAAATGTATTGTTTCTTTAACTAAAATTGTCTATCTTGTATATTTATAAGTGTATAAACTGTGTGTAAAAATATATTTATATTGTTATAAAATATATATTGTATTTTTAAAATACCATGTAGCTTCTTCAAAGGCATATAAACTAATAGTAATTTTTTTAATGTGTATATAATATTATAATATTCATATTGATATAATACGGTAAATCTTTGTTAGCTTTAATTAATAGTGATATATATTGGTACATAGTTTTTTCTGATTATGGTCTGGTAATGGTACATAGATTTTTCTATTAGTTTTTTTTTGTTGTATTAGTACAATAAACGTCTAACGTAAAATAGCTATCAAATATTATAATTTTCCATGCGCTTGGTTATATACTTTCTTACAGCTGTTTTTGGCTTATTTTATGAGAAAAAGAGTCAATTAAATCAATTGTGGTTAGTTACTATGGATTAATAGGATACGGTTTAATGAAAACGCAATATCTTCATGGGTATTGTCCATACATGATTTCCTCATTATGATATTCGAAATCTAAACGGGCTATATCAGTGGGCGCGATATAAACCAAAATTAAAAGCCATCGTTGAATGCTTTCCTTAACATGCAATGACTGATATTTAAGAAGAATATATAGCANTATAAACATTAATTTATTTCCTAAGTTTATTATTGGTTACTCATATTTTTACCATTAAACTTTTTAGAACTAGTGGTAAAAATAGTTCATGTCTAATTTTAAATTTAGTTAACAACATAAACAGATTATTTACTAAATTATAAGAATGTTTACAATTTATATATATATTTATATTGCATAATGATTCTCTGATTAAAATACCTTTGATCTAAAAATGAAACTTCTTACCATTTTCATATTTGTTCTTGCTACCTATTATAGATTTGGCACAACTTGCAAGGACAACCGTGTAGTAATTATTAATCAACTCGGTCCTGGTATTCTTCTTACATATGATTGTTATTACAAGAACCCCGACATCCATGCAGGAAAATACACATTAAAATTTAACAAATGGCATGACATGGAGTTCCAAGATGCATCAATAACTTTTGTTAAAAAAAACAATTACTTGTAATTTCAAGTATGATAAGTATTACTATGATTTTCGAGCATACCGGGAAGCCGCTTTTGGTCGATGTGGTGCACTGTATTCATATGCTGCCAGAAAAGATAGAATTTACTTTAGAAGGAGTTATCAAAAACCATGGGAATTTAAATTTCATTGGAATGTTGGGAAATAGTGTTTATTAAATGGCTTTGTGTACCAAGAACATAAATTATATTATTATGTATTTTATTTATGCTACATGCGGATTTATTTTAATAGTTTAATTTGTTTTTTTGCAGTAACTAAATTATCAAAGTATAATGTATTGTTAATAAAATGTATTGTTACTTTAACTAAAATTGTCTATCTTGTATATTTACAAGTGTATAAACTGTGTGTAAAAATATATTTATATTGTTATGAAATATATATTGTATTTTTAAAATACCATGTAGCTTCTTCAAAGGCATATAAACTAATAGTAATTTTTTTAATGTGTATATAATATTATAATATTCATATTGATATAATACGGTAAATCTTTGTTAGCTTTAATTAATAGTGATATATATTGGTACATAGTTTTTTCTGATTATGGTCTGGTAATGGTACATTGATTTTTCTATTAGTTTTTTTTTTGTTGTATTAGTACAATAAACGTCTAACGTAAAATAGCTATCAAATATTATAATTTTCCATGCGCTTGGTTATATACTTTCTTACAGCTGTTTTTGGCTTATTTTATGAGAAAAAGAGTCAATTAAATCAATTGTGGTTAGTTACTATGGATTAATAGGATACGGTTTAATGAAAACGCAATATCTTCATGGGTATTGTCCATACATGATTTCCTCATTATGATATTCGAAATCTAAACGGGCTATATCAGTGGGCGCGATATAAACCAAAATTAAAAGCCATCCTTGAATGCTTTCCTTAACATGCAATGACTGATATTTAAGAAGAATATATAGCAAATCGATATACTTTAATATAATAAATGTACGATATTCGCTCCCTATTTCACATTGCTATTGTGGTCAGCATAAACTGTGACGGCCGCCTATATAGTTCTACACGTCTTGGCCCGAACCAAAAATATTTCACGTTTGGTTTCAAAAAAAAAAAAAGAGGGTAAAGAATTGTCCATTGTGTCAGACACCTGAGAAATGTCTCGCATCGAGCTTCTACCGAGAGAAATACATGTTAGTATACTCCAACATGTCATAAATTACTCGGAATCTGGATTATGTAACGAAATGACATTCACACCGGTTCTGGGGTTGGCAACAGGAGACCCAAATATATACAAGGAGCTGGACCTCAAGCCTCATACATCATCTCCATTGTTATGTAGTGATAATTTTCCATGTTCACAACCAAGGAAATGAACGTGTGTATGTTATTATAAACATGAATGATCTAACTTTCTTGACGCATATGTGAAATGTGTGTAGTATACTTGTATATGGTCAAAATAATAATTCCTGTTAATGTATGAAATTAGAAAATAATAATAATGTGTGTGGTTGGATTCATTTCTTAGTCATTCAAAATTTTAAACAACAAGAGATTATGATGATCAGGAATAGATGGGTTATGATAGTGTTGGATTGTTAGACAAATCTGCTTGCTTGACCCACCAATCCGGGGATTGAGATTTTTTTTTGTTAAAATATTGACTCGCATGATCTGCAAGAAAAATATTTATATCAGTACTTTTTCGAAAACTTGCGGTTAATCTGCGGATCCGCATAAAATATTATTAGTAATATAAGTATATTTATAGATTTTTGCTTATTATTATTAAAATAATATATATAATTATTTTTTAATTTTTTAATTTTTGTGAATTTTATTTAAGAAAAAAATAATTATTTTGTGAGTTCGCGAGTATCTACAATATAATTTTTTCGATTTGCATCCATTTAGTATAAAACATACTTTATCCTGCACTCGCATTTTTATTTTTTTCAAATCATTTGATCCACATATGTCCCGTCCACGGTCAAACGGGATGGAGCACGAAGGTAATGATTATTTTTCTTAGCTCTAGTGTTGAATCCAAAATGTAATTAAAGGAGTGATACATGGGAGCAAATGCTTCAAAGACATTAAGGAGTCAAAAGATATAGCTTATACGTCATAACAACTTTGGTATCAAAGCAAAAGAATATCAATATGATTGACATGTATAATTAAACATGTTAGCTCCTACAACGTAAATTTTTGAAACGGATTGTGATATAACATATGAATCGCATCTTATGATTTACTTAAAAGAAATACATTTTTCATAACAGATGAGACTCATTACATATATCATACAAGATCAAGAATGACGATGAGAAAAACTAACAAATCAGTTAGAATCATCATGTTATTGTTGTCTATGTCTAATATTCTTGTTAACAATATGGTGTTTATACATCAACTAATCAATTATAATAATTTGATAATCAATAAAGTTAAGATGTTAAAAAAAAATTGTCACTATAATTTTATTATAACAATTAACAAAAATTGTGTACACATTAAATTATGTTTCGCAATTTTGATAATGTCATTGTTTAATTGTTTCAAATATTTCAAGACTATTATAATAATAAATTTTCAAGTTTTTTCTCATTTTAGATTTTTCTATTTTTTGTTCAATGGTGGTTTAATACTTATAAATATTAATTTATTTCCTAATTTTATTATGGGTTACTCATATTTTTACCATTAAACTTTTTAGAACTAGTGGTAAAAATAGTTCATGTCTAATTTTAAATTTAGTTAACAACATAAACAGATTATTTACCAAATTATAAGAATGTTTACAATTTTTATATATATTGCACATTGATTCTCTGATTAGAATATCTTTAATATAAAAACTAAACTCCTTACCATTTTCAAATTTGTTTTTTGCTACCTATTATAGATTTGGCAAAACTTGCAAGGACAACCGTGTAGTAATTATTAATCAACTCAGTCCTGGTATTCTTCTTACATATGATTGTCATTACAAGAACCCCGACATCCATGCAGGAAAATACACATTAAAATTTAACACCTAGCATGACACGGAGTTCCAAGATGCATCAATAACTTTTCATTAAAAAAACAATTACTTGTAATTTCAAGTAAGATAAGTATTACTATGATTTTCGAGCATACCGGGAAGCCGCTTTTGGTCGATGTGGCGCACTACGTTCATATGCTGCCAGAAAATATGAAATTTACAATAACTAAATTATCAAAATATAATGTATTGTTAATAAAATGTATTGTTACTTTAACTAAAATTGTCTATCTTGTATATTTATAAGTGTATAAACTGTGTGTAAAAATGTATTTATATTGTTATGAAATATATATTGTATTTTTAAAATACCATGTAGCTTCTTCAAAGGCATATAAACTAATAGTAATTTTTAAATGTGTATATAATATTATAATATTCATATTTGAAATAACACGCTAAATCTTTGTTAGTTTTAATTAAATAGTGATATATATTGGTACATAGTTTTTCCTGATTATGGTTTGGTAATGGTACATAGATTTTTCTGTTAGTTTTTTTTTGTTAGTATTAGTACAATAAACGTCTAACGTAAAATAGCTATCTAATATTATAATTTTCCATGCGCTTGGTTATATACTTTCTTACAGCTGTTTTGGGCTTATTGTATGAGAAAAAGAGTCAATTAAATATACTGTGGTTAGTTACTATGAATTTATAGGATACGCTTTAATGAAAACGAAATATCTTCATGGGTATTGTCCATACGTGATTTCCTCATCATAATATTCAAAATCTAAACGGGCTATATCAGTGGGCGCGATATAATTCAAAATTAATAGCCATCGTTGAATGTTTCCTTAACATGCAATGACTGATATTTAATAAAATGTATTGTTACCTTAACTAAAATTGTCTATCTTGTATATTTATAAGTGTATAAACTGTGTGTAAAAATGTATTTATATTGTTATGAAATATATATTGTATTTTTAAAATACCATGTAGCTTCTTCAAAGGCATATAAACTAATAGTAATTTTAAATATGTATATAATATTATATTATTCATGTTTGAAACAACACGGTAAATATTTGTTAACTTTAATTAATGGTGATATATTTTTGTTAAATAATAAATGCAAAGAAATAAAAATATTTTTTTCATAAGTTGACTAATATTTAATTATGATATATTGAGTATTAAAAATTGTGAACACTAAAACTAATCTTCTTCAATGTGGAAATCTCTTTAATCTAGTGGTTTGAGTAAGATTTCGTTAATGCTTCTACATTATGAGGTTTGGATTTTGAGTTCCAAAAACGCGGAATTGTGTAGATAAATGAATACAAACTTACAATAAATCCTCAACATGGTGCAAGGAGTACCACCAAACATAGATCTCATAGGAAGATTTAGGACGGTGCAGTCAAACACAAATACTCCTAAGGAAGATATAACTATTGGTTATTTCTCATAGTTTGCAATATCATAACTATCCACCATTAAAAGAAAAACTAATCTTCTATTTGGTATAATAAACTATAATGTATAATAGTGAAATATATATATATATATATATATATATATATGTATATATAGTGTTGCAATAAATAAAATTGATAAGGAAACTTATGCAGGACAAGCTTGATTCTAAAGTGTGTTACTTTACTATTGAGTGTATAATTTACTATTGAGTGTATAAGCATACATATACAAAAATTAGGATACTAACCATTGGACATATGTGTAAAGTTTGGTGGCTAGGGATACTGGTATCCCACCTGTTGCGCCATTGTGGAGGAGATATGCAAAGGTTGAGCCTATTACAATTTCTGAACTTAACGGCTTTATCATCACTGCTCTGTCACAAGTAATAGTGTCTTAGGAGGAGAGAGATATGTATGTTTTGATGTTTGCACTGGGAGGATTTCTCGCGTTGACACAGATAAGGGGTGGCGCTATGTTGCATGCTCTAAGTGCAACGGAAAGTTGCATGCTATGGTGCATGTAGAAAGTTGCAGCTCTGTCTCCGCGTTCGCATGTGTGTGATGCAATAATTATCATGCTGTCGGAGCTCTACAGTATGTAGCATCTGTAGTATATGTTAATAGTTATCTCTGTGCGTACTTACATACAACACATTTATTACGGTTTGAATTTGTTATTGCTCTTCAGTTATTGTGTGGAGCTGGTTGTAGAGGATGATACTGCTGAGGGCACATTCGTTTATTTGATGGTGTGATGACGAAGCTACACAACCTCAAGGCAAGCAAAGCTGTTCAGCCGTTGGTAAGATACATGTTTGAATCATTGTGTGACTACCGCATACTGTTTACTGACTTGCTTCTTGAATTTTTTCTGCTAAAACAGGCTGAAGAAGGAGTTAACCCTGAAGACTCTAAGATGCATCCGTTCATTGCAGATATGGAAGACAAGTCTTACACTTTTTAGGTCAGGGTTACTTCGTATAACTTCACTGACAATCAGCAGAA
Source organism: Sinapis alba (assembly GCA_012274485.2). NCBI lineage: Eukaryota > Viridiplantae > Streptophyta > Magnoliopsida > Brassicales > Brassicaceae > Sinapis > Sinapis alba. Next base: position 340,867 of record MU105701.1, on the reverse strand, counting down.
CTTCACAGTATCACGCATCATCGATGATATCGACATTGTGCCAGCCCCTCCCTTCGTTGATAATATAAGTGTAATTTGTATTGTGCCGTCTCACTATTAGCATAGGCACGTATTTATAATAGTCTGAATGTACCAGGGATGTGATGATGATGATGATGATGAGCGAGATGGTAAGCGAGTTGTTGGACAACATGCAGCTGGCGAGGGCGGTTGTGCGGCATCAAAGAATGCTGGAAAAGAGTCCGTAGATTATGCGCATGGGGCGGCTGACACATCTTCCAAGGTGGTCAAGAAGGCACGGGTTGATTGAGATGGAGTATCAACAATTATGTTTTAATACTCTGATTTTTAATAACGCTTTCCCATTTTAACTTACTTCCGCGTGGCACCTATCTTTGTTTTGAATTTTTGCACCATGTTATTTTTTTCTCACTTGTGGTTGTCGTGAGTTGGTTTCGGACGGGCTTCTTAATATGAGTTTCTTGGACTACTATAGTCTTCGTATTATGTGTCTTTATTCGCCAATCCATTTCATATTTTAAACTCTTTTTCTGGTGAACAAAACATATTACTAAGTTTGTATAGTTGTTTAGTGTATATTAGTTTGATTTTGGGCGCTGAGAAAACTGATTATGGTCTGGTAGTGGTACATGGTTTTTTCTGTTAGTTTTTTCTTGTTTAGTATTAGTATAATAAACGTCTAACGTAACATAACTTTCTACTATTATAATTTTCCATGCGCTTGGTTATATACTTTCTTAAAGCTGTTTTTGGCTTATTGTACAAGAAAAGTGTCAACTAAACCTATTGTGGTTAGTTACTATGGATTTATAAGATAATGTTTAATGAAAACGCAATATCTTAATGGGTATTGTCCATACCTGATTTCCTAATCATGATATTCGAAATCTAAACGGGCTATATCAGTGGGCGCAATATAATTCAAAATTAAGGGCCTTTGTTGAATGTTTGCCTTATCATGCAATGACCGATATTTAAGAAGAATATATAGCAAATCGGTATACTTTAATGTAATAAATGTATGATATTCTCTCGCTATTTCAAATTGCTATTGTGGTCAGCATAAACTGTGACGGCCACCTACATAGTTCCACGCGTCTTGGCCCGAACCAAACATATTTCACGTTTGGTGTCAAAAAGAAAAAAAAAAGGGCAAAGAAATTTCCACTGAGTCAGACACCCGAGAAATGTCTCGCATCGAGCTTCTACCGAGAGATATACATGTCAGTATACTCTCACATGTTGCAAAGTACTAGGAATCTGACTTACGTAACGCAATGGCATCCACATCGGTTTTGGGGTTGGCAGCAGGAGACCCAAATATATACAAGGAGCTGGACCTCCAGCCACATACATCATCCCCATTGCTCTCTATCGACCGCTTCCAGAATCTTAGGGATCAATGTCTTGCTAGCGGTAACGTCCAGGCATACTACGTGCGAGGAATTCAGGAATATTTTCAAAACTACAACACAATCAATGGCATGTACCATTTATGTTTATCGGCGGATGGTGTTTACTTATATGGCATCATCATGTTGTGTAGAGGTGAGCAAGCTCTCAGTCGTGCCTACCTAGACATGCTTGGTTGGAGGGAGTCCCCAACTAAACTAGACGGATGCTGGAGGGGAATAAAAACTTTGCTTCATGGTATTGCTGTTGCGAGACTCCCGTTTTTTCATGACGACTTACCAAGAGACAAGAGCTACTATTACATGTCACCATAATAATATTGGTCGAAGATGCGAGTCATGCTTCTACTTTAGACATATGCTGAAGTTTGTTTACATGATATAGTGTGAGGCTTGGCAGCAATTTTCCCCTTAATTTCAAACAATAAGGATGTACGTGTTATATGGACACGAACCTAATCGCAGCTAATATCATCCGTTTTCATTTTATTTAGGCTTACTCTTCAAAATAGCCCTTACACATAAAATCCACTCTTTTGGGTATTTTAGGCCCATACCTAAATTGTATCCAAAACCCACAAAGACGTTGCAAAAACTCTGAGGCCCGATCTGTATATATTCCATCTTCTCTAAGATTCTGTTACGTTAGACGTTTTGGGAGGAGGTACGGTCACGTAGTTTAATTGCGCAGCTTAATGACGAAAATTCACACCGACTGTCCACTACTGCAGCAACTCCATCGTCGTCCTTTATTTCTCATCAATCTCAAGAGTACTATATTAATAGGCAAAGAATACATCAGAATCAGTAGCAGCCATATTTGCATTTCCAGAAACAGAATTAAAAAATGTCTTCATTACATCCCAGGAACTTACGCAAAGCACCTGCTTTTAAAAGTGTGCAGTACATCCTTAGGCAAGCAAGGGAGTACCTGGTGAGAGACATCAACGCCGTCCTAAAACGAGTTGTTCCTGGAACAACAGAGGACACAGACCCGGTCTTCTACAAGATGCTCAAGCTCACCTTCTTTGCCCATGGCCCATATCAAGCAGCTCCCGAGTGCTCTGCTGTAATCAACAAGTGCCTTGCACATGACAATAGCGAGGCCCACTATATTGAAGGTATCTTGCAAGGTTTCTACTGGGACAAACTTGACGATGGCCTGTTGCATCTACGAAAATCAGGTGACGGTATGTACGCCCCCGGAATTTTACTTTATGGTATACTAATGTTGTGCTTAGGAAACATGGATGAAGGCAAGATATATCTAGATAAACTGGAATGTAAAATCCACAAGAACAGAGTCGCTAGGCCTTGGAGCACCGTTAAGAAGTCTCTCCGGAGGCTCGAGCCACTAGAGAGCTGTATGCCATGTTAATGACGTGGACAATTATTGCGAGCTCTGCGTGTACTACAAGCAAGTCAAGCAGTTCATAGCTACCGTTTGATATTACGTTAGTTTTATATCGTTTCAGATTCCGGTTTAAGCATATATAGTATATGTTGGTTTCATCTAATATTATTTTATAGTTTATAAGAAAATAAAATAAATTCCTTAGGATGGTTTTCTTAAAATCAGACCACACACTTCATTGCTCAAGCGTAGCCAAAAAAGTTTGTATCTCTTCGTATTTCGATATAAATGAATTAGTATGTAACTGCCAGTTTAATGCACAGATATTTGTGCATGTGTATATAAAGAGTTCCGATGCATCGGCTACCTCCTCAGACACTAATCGAAGATCCTTTAAAACAGTTTTTAGTACTTGCAAGAGATAAGTGGCAGAGGACAATCAGTTTTATCCTCTGAATCATTCCTACTCTTTCAAAGATTAGAATGATAAACTGATTCTCATTCTCTCTGACTTGAAAGCCATCGTAATAGCACCACTTTTGGGGTTTGCCTCCTGCTGAGATTTTGGGAGTTGATATGTCTAGACCTGCAGGCAGATAGTCGATCAGCAGCAGAATTTATAATCTTTGCGCATACACAAACATATATAGCATTGCAGACGGCGCGTGTGACTCCATATCGGGTTTGTACCGCCTATGTAGCTTTTATACATCCGAAATCTGGTATTATAGTTCATAGCCAATTATTTTCATCTAGATTTTGTCTTTTTAGTGTCCTTTATAGAGAAACGTTAAAGCATAGATAGTATAAATAAAAACTATTGGTATTCACCAGGAATAAAAAAGAGAAATTCTCTTAGATAATCTATTTTAGTTTGTTTTTCACAAAAATAGTTTTTAAGGAAGAAAATGACTAAAATAAGTTTTTTAGAAGCTAAAAATGCATTTATATGCATTTATATTCCTAAAGTTAACTAATTTAGACTTAAAGTTTAGAGCTGGGGAGTGGGTTCATGGATATGATTTTATTTTATTTTTAAAAATAAAAAAAAATCAAAATTTCAAAAAAGAAAGCTAAATTGGTCATTTTATTTTTCAAGCGTTATTTTTGTGACAAAAACTTAAAATGACTATTTAAGAAAATTGCCCAATAAAAAACACCTTTATATTTAAGAATACGATATAGCACCCAAACACTGTTACATATTGTAATAGTTGGATTAGACTACAAATGAGCGATGTGGTTATAATACAACGTGTTATTTTCCAGGTAGCCAAAAAAAAAAGTACGAATTGGAAATCAGAAAGAAAGTTGTTATATGAGGATCATGATACGGTTGAAAGAAATTAAAAGCAAAGTTGTTATACGAGGATTATGATACGTTTGAAAGAAAAATAAAGTGTAAGAGATTTAGGCCATGATTATTACGGGGTTCTTAGGATGGAGATCTTAGATATTTAAGAACTGTCTCTTAACTTTTTTTTTTGTTAAAGTTAAGAGAAGTTACTTATATTACTCTACGAGCATGAGCAACGTAGGTTTCTCCCACAAACTCTCAACAATTAAATTTTTAAATAATTTGAAAAGGTGGAAAGAAAATTAATGAAAACAAAGAGATGATTGTTCTTTCAGAGACTCAACACAAATGATAAAAGACTAACTATTATGTGTCAATAAATAAATGGTTGTTTGTTTTTTTTTAATTTAGTTTTAATTATATAACAAAAAATATAATTATTAAATTCACTAGGTATTCTCTGGAGAAAGTACATCATTAATGATATTCTAAAAACTTCACTTTAAGAACTCTGCAATAATCATGATACGTCTATTTATGCTAAAAGTGTATCTAATTTCTTCTTTTGTTCCATTAGCGACACACATATAAGTTAAGGTGAACTCGTGTGTGTTTGTAGAGCTCTCGGAACTAAAGAGCTTAAGAAAAGTTGAATTATTGGAATTGAACAATTGAATCAATGTTCGCAAATTATTTTGTTCGGCTTAAAAATATTATGTCGTCTGCTCTTTCTAAAAGACCAACCCGATTATATTCTTCGGTCCTACATGACTTCCTATTGTGGGATATTTTTCTTACCAAAAGTTACCATATATAGTTTATTATTCATTATGTAAGTTGTAGAGTTTATGCTAACAGTTATCTGTTTATATAAAAAAAAATTCTCTTAGATAGCCCCTTTTAGTTTGTTATTCACAAAAATAGTTCTTAAGAAAAAAAAATAACTAAAATAGTTTTTTTTAAGCTTAATTTTTTATAAATATGCATTTATACCTCTAGGGTTAACTAATTTAGACTTTAGGGTTTAGAGTAAAGGGGTGGGTTTGGGGATAGGGTTTCAAATTTAAAAAAAAAATTGAAAATTTCAAAAAAAAAATGCTATTTTGGTCATTTTTTTTTCAAGTGCTATTTTTGTGACAAAAACTTAAAAATGAGCTATTTAAGAGAATTGCCCTTATATAAATGTCTTTCGCCTAACTTTTATATTTGTTTCTACATGTTATTATATAAGAGTTCATTTTTAAAACCAATTTTATGTTAGGAAATTAATTTCTATTTGAAAAAAACAATATATTATAGAACTATATAATTCATAATTAGTAATAATCACACCACAAATCCTTTTTTCTATTGTAGAGATGATCTAATATATTGACAAAAAAAAAAAAGATAACAAGCTATTTGAAACTCAAAAATTACAAAGAATTGACTGACTTATAATACTAAATTAGCTAAACAAATGGTATAGCAGTTGTGAAACTATATCCTAAGTACGAAAAACCAATACAAAACAAATTTTGTATTCAAAACTATGTGGCTAAAGGTGAAGATATATGATGATCAACTTAGCACTGTGTATATGTGTATATATAGCTTGGCCGCCACTGTGCTTCCATCTTCCACACCACTCCTGAGAGGGTATGCAAATGTCGAGCTCCTAACAACAGCGAGCTCATTAGCACAAGACTGATTGTATATTTTTTTGCTTTAAGTCAACATGTTACAATATGCTTTCAGTTAACAACAATCGCCTCAATGTTACTAATTAGATCTTTTGAAGTTGAATTCCTCATAGCAGTACCCTTATATCTGTGAGAGATACTCTGAGTAATGGTGGGTAAAACACCTAGAGAAGACCCAGAATCTGAGTCCAGAAAGTCAAGTATTAGCAGAATAAGTAACTTGGAAACTGGCTTGAACACAGCACGCGTTAACGATCACCCGAGCATCTTGACCTCTGGTTAATATGGTTTTATTTCACTTCTTGAACTGGTCAATTAACTATGAATTCATCATGGTCTACAGCATTCCCGAATCATACATTTCAATAGGTGCTAATCCAGGGATTGAATCGCGGGTATCTTGACAAGCCCGAGTCCTCATTCGGTCAAAAAAGTCGACCCCATCTTCATTAGCAGGTTAGTCGTCCCCATATTGTAATCATAAGTTGTTTATCATCATATGCATCTATCGTGCTTACTCTGGATTCTGGTATTCCTTATCTAACAAGCAGCCTACTAAGAAAAGCAAAATAGGAAGACCACTTATTCTCTCAGGTATGGAATAAATGAGTAGTTACAGAACACGATTACGCATACTCTAGCTTTGTTAACTCAATCAGCACCTCCTGCAACAGCATCTGTATCAGGAAGCACTCATCCGACTCAGGCACTCTTTCTACTATTTCTCAAGATCGCCGCCTAGCTAGAGGTAACGTCGCATTGTTTCACATAAATTAGTTATAACTTTTTTGGAATTAGTAAATTGACAAAATCGAGTTGCAGAATCTGCTCGGAATGCCAGGAAGCTACGAAAGGCGATTTGTAAAGAGAAAAAAACAGGCTAGGTTATCTGGATCTTTGCCCGCAACTGGTAACTATTATTCGAAATCTCATGCATATCACTAAAACATAAAAAAATCCAAGTTTTTTGTATGCCCTTTTAAAACAGCATCTTCTTCCGCCAACTCAGGAGGATCACGTAAGTTACTTATACTATACAAACGTTTACAGATTTTGTTTTGATGACATGAAGGTAATCGAGTCTGTTTTTTGTTATACCCAGGTGAAAATAATCATAAAAAATATGGCAAATGGGAGTTAGTCACATGCCCATCGTGCAAAGCATTGTTCTGGAATGCAGAAGCTCTTCAGAAACGAGAGAGCAAGCAGTTTTATCTTTGTTGCCAGAAGGTCGAGTGAGACTTCCACCAGTTCGACAACCACCGTCTTCATTGCTGGAGCTTTTAGAGTCGCCTATCTTCAGACCCCACATAAGGGTTGCAAACAGTATGATTTAGCTACCGGGTACATAGTCAGATCATTCATAGAATTGGCTCTATGCTACCCGAAGATGGTAACGCCCCCGAGTACTTGCAGTTCTATATTTTCGACACTGACAATGAGCTTGAGAACAGAAAGAGGGCATTCTCAACAGGTTCCTCTTCGCTGTCAAACAAGGATAATATCATCATCCAGTTGATTGAGATGATGGAAAATAACAACCACCTAGCAAGGACCTTTAGGCACGAACGCGATAGATTTCAAACCACTAGATCAATCAAATTCAGTATCACGTTTGTGACGCCCCCGATCGTAGATGACCCGAAATGACACGGTCGATGCTCCCTGAAAGCTGACCTGAGGTTCTCGAATACTTCCGAGTTCCTTGGACTAGCAATCTGAGAACATCGACGCTCCTATCGGATATCACTTAAGGCTTTATAACCCGACCAAGCAATACTCGATAGTTAGTTCGTCCCGGACAAGGACTAATATCATATGGAATCCGTACTTTATAAAATCTTTATGCATTCAAAATCATCTTACAAAAATGTTATAGGTCGACCTTGAAATTATCGGAAAACAGGCTTTATACAAAAGCTATATACAAAACGTCTTTGCAAGGATAATAAATCTACCGATGGCTAATGATGTTCCTTCCCGTCCTAGAGTAAGGTCTCCCACCTACTGGTAACCTGCATCACAAATGAGTCATGAGTAACTAGTTTACTCAGGGAGTCTAATCCCACACCCCAACATATATCAATAATATCCCGAGCAATGAACTCTATTTGTATGCAGTGGAAACATATTCCATAACTCATATAATATAAGGCCTTTTATTCCATCAATGTGAATCTTATCTTAAACATCACCTCCACGACATCCGCCATTCACTCATACTTATAATATATATATATATATATATATATATATATATACTAAACCCGGAAAATCACTAAGGCTAACCGAGCCTAGCGGAAAAATAACTATAACCATCATCTCCATTAGATATTCAAAGATCAAACATCTAATGCTGCATGCAGTTACACGGCCTCCAGGGTGCAACCCCATCATCGTGTCTTCGTGACCTTGTTCCATATCGCAGGACCAATTCACGGCAATGCGGAAAGTTTGGGAGAGTGAGTATACAATAAGACTTCACATGATTTATGCTTATATACTTAGTAATATACTTATATATTAGTACTTGAGAACAAGTACTAAGGCTCGGGATAAACCTCAAGTAATAATTCATAATATTTCTTAAGTGTTTACATAAGTAAACACCTCACATTCAATTATAGATTAAGAGACTTTGCTATCAATCATCCATATTCAGTATACAATCATGCATACTCATTCATAACTTATTCATCATATATCTAGACTCACATTGAATCCATGAGATTGGCTAAAGAAGACTAGACTCAAACTCAAGCTAATCACACTCCACTTCACTCCTGATTCAGAACGTCTGAAGGTTACCCGGACTGATCTTCAGACTTCTCCGAACAGCTAGACAGAACATGGCTCTACTTGATGAATCTGGTTGATCCTTCAAGCTTCTCTCGACCACTGACCGATTAAAATCAAAGAATCAAGTCATGGGGTGCTCTCAACTCCAAGATGAAGTCACGACCAACCTTCAATTATTACATACACCACACTTCAATGATTGGAGACACCAGATGGTGAGAAGGGTCAGCCATGCTCCAGTTTAATTCTCTGATTTTTCCATAATTTTTCTCTGATTTTTCTGTCTGATTTTTCTCTCTTCTCTCTCTGATTTTCTATGAACTTTCTATGGTTTTTCTTGCAGGTTATGGACGACCAGAAAGAGAGATGAAGGTGTTTTATAACATAAGGGGTTGCTTCAGATAAGGGTTTGCTCCCACACAAGGCAAAGCTGAGGCTAGACAGCTGGAGAGATGCTTCAGCACACCAAGCAGCTGAACTCTTCCTTCCCATGAAGAAAGCTGCAAGCAGCTGAAGTAAGTAGCTGGTGACTTGCACATGATTAACTCATTAAACAAGAAGGCAGGCAGGAAGGTGAATGGCACATGACTGGTCAAGCAAGCAAGCAGGTGAAAATCATGTGCATCGCACATGACCGGCCAAGTAGCTGAACGGTCTTTTTGGGCAGTTTTCGACCAAACGTTTCCCGTCCCTCGGATCTCGTCTTTCTTTTAGATAAACTCTTTCAGCTTTAATGAAACTCGACCATAATAATTAGAACTCGACCATAGATATCAGGGGAAGGTCTTTCGACCACACGATAGTCTCGTCGAGACATTAATTCTCCAGGTTGGTTTTTATTTTTAAATCTGATCGACCAACTCCAAACTGGTCAAGCATAATTTTTCTCGACCAAAAATTCATTGGTTCGTGAGGGTTATTACATTCTTCCCTCCTCAAAAGAATTCGTCCCCGAATTCTCATAACATAGTTGTACACGCTTAACTAAACAGTGGAGGCTCTGCAAGGACCTCATAATAATCAGCTCTAAACTTATCCTAATCTTCTCATGTCAAAACGATTGAAGGTTGTTCCCCAAATATTTGATCTTACCAAGTTTTCTAATCTCAAATCTTCTGACATGGTACTCACCTATCCGCAAAGGAACTTTAGGTTAGGCGAGTTGAGGTTGAAAGTTTTCTTGTCTCAGCAGTTCTATCGTACTGGGTCTGATATAGGATTACGCAACATTGGCTCACAAATTTTCAAATGCATAAATGAAAGATTCTCTGGTCAATGGATAACCTTTTCCAACTCTGATAACCAGTCAGTACTCCGTACAAATCAATATAGCAAATTGCCGATTTCCCAACTTTTCCAAACCGATCATTTATTTTCTGAGCAAACACTTTCAAGATTACCAATTCTTTACAATACATAACTCTCATATACTGCGGTCTGCATACTTCTTTTGACAGTTTTGAGTCTCTGAATACCATCACTTCTGAAACATTTTTATATGTCTTTCTCCCATACCAACAACATGAAATGTGGAATGTTAGGTGATGTGACATACATGAAGGTAACATCTCTTGTCAGGTCAATGTCAACTTGATTAACCGTGCAACAATCAAACAAGAACATGCACGATCAATCACACTAACATGATTCAGACCAAGGGTGCTACTCTCAAATACACACACTCACCCATTCCAAGAATGATTTTCCTTACAATATTCTATACAATTCTGATCTACCGGAGACCCTGTTCATAATCTTCTGAACAACTCAATCCCTCTGATGTTTCCCATATCCAAGTATGGTTCCACTGCTTTCTGATTTCTTCTTCTGTCTAGCAACTGAGGATTCAACAGGTTCATCTATACCAAGCTTAATTCATCAATTGAGTACTCTTGTATGATGAATTTGTACTTTTTGTACTGATGCATCCTTGGCATTCCCATATGCCGTACGGTCATACCTCTTCTTGCACTCATCAATATTCTTCAGCGTTCACTTAACATCTCTTTTCTAATATCCATTTTAATCTTCTAGTAGAACTTGAGTTCCTTCTCCAAAGTCTTTTACTGACAAACCTTGTCTACAGAACACTCCTCATATCTTCCACTGAAATTATCTTTATTATGTTCCTCCTAAGTTTTCTTTAAGTTTTAATCCTCTAACTGAGTGTCTTAGATAGGAATGGATATTCCATCTTGATTTACTACTTGCAATCTCGAAAACTCTCCATTCCTTCCTTATAAGGCAGCCTAATCGCTTCAATTTCTGCTTCATGATTCTTGAGATCCTTCTCAATATCGACACCGAATTTCCATTCCTAAAAGCATAAGCAACAGCATTTTCTTTTCTTAAGGCTTGTTTAATCAGTGGACACTTGGATTTCTTTCTCCATACTGAAATGGTTACCAAATTTGATGTACAACAAACTGTCGCCAACTCCATCTCTTGCATTGGATAATTTACCTTATTCTTCTTTAGTTCCCTTGATGCATAACTGATTACCCTATCGTCTTGCATTAGCATTTACCTAAACCAACAAACGATGCATCCATGCAACAGGCACACAGACACGCGTTCGAGACATTAGACCGTTCTCTCAAGGATTTGTTATCGCACGATAACCCATTGGCTATGACCCTGCCGTTTGGTGGCAAGACAGTGCTTCTTGGTGGTGATTTTAGGCAGATTTTGCCAGTAGTCCCACACGGTAAACGGACAGACACAGTTCTTGCATCCATTAGCAAATCATATCTATGGAAACTGGCTCGAATATTCTCTCTTTCCATAAACATGCGCCTGCGGCAAGAAGATCAAGATTTTGCAAAATAGATCTTACAAGTCAGAGATGGGGAAGCTGACACTTTGTCTGGTTATAAAGAAAATCATGAGAAGGGAAACAGATAATTGTGGACAAAGGCTTTCTAATATCTAACTCTGAAACTTCATATGAAGCATTAGCAAATGCGGCCTACCCTATGTTCCTCCAAAATTATCGGAACAAGGAGTACCTAAAAGAGAGGGCTGTCTTGACACCTACAAATAGTAATGTGCATGAGGTAAATGCCTATCTCCTCTCCAAAGTCCCATCACAGGCTAAAGAGTACTTAAGCTCCGATTCCATTGAGTTAGAGTCTACACCAGATGATGATTGGACCAGCCATTACCCTCCTGAGTACCTAAATTCACTCAAAATTCCCGGCCTTCCCAGCCACCAGAGACACGAACAGCGATCCATGAAGTCGTCCTTAAGCTATGAAAGAGAGCATACAAGTTAGATCACCAAAAACCATATCTTGAAAATTAAGATTATCGACGGCAAAACAACAAAGAGGAAGACAACATCAAAGACAACTAAACTCTGACCCAACCAAAGGAGATGCAGTCCTAAAATCAGCAGGAATCTAAGGAAGAAGATGAGCATCCAATATTGACTGGAATAGCCTACAACGCCGTGAGAAAGAACCACACAATTGGGAACTCATAAACCTGATCTACAACAAAGACCATATAATCTCACATGAGAAGAGGCGAGGAAGAACGAGACGTGAGTTTTTATCTGTTGATGGTGAAAAAACAAACAAAAAGTTATGTTAATCTATCACCTACTAGTACATAACACATTAAAAAAATTCCTTAACAAATAAAAGTGACCATATAATGACATCATCAAAAAAAAATCGTACTTAACAATAATCAAACAATATCATTCGCGAAGGGCAGACCGCCCCTAGTAATTTTATATAACAAACATAGATAAATAACGTTTAATCAATCAATTCAACTTTTTTTTTTGCACAAGCCAATCAATTCAATAGTCTTCTACATAATAAACATATAAATATATTTAATCTTTTAATTTTAGACGTTCTTACACCATTTTTATCACTTAATAATGGCAAATTACTAACTTCAAAAATATTAATTATATTACTGGAATTCCAATTAGTTTAAAATTATGAAAATAGCTAATCAAATAAAATGAGAAATTTATAATCAAAATTTTATATATTTTATTAATATGTGGAAAGCACCAAATAAAAATTTATAAATAACAGAGTAAATATCATTTAATATTTTATTTAATTAATTTATATCCTTTTGTTGGTTCAACTACTACAGACTAAGACCATTTCCAGTGGATTACTTTATTTTTTCTTTTAAATATAGTAATTTTAAAATAGAGTTGAGTTATAATCCAATATTACTCTATTTTAGAGAGAAAATAGAGTGATGAACAAACAAATACTCTATATATAGTGCAAATTCACTTTTTATTCTATTATAGAGTATAAAATATAGTTCTACTGGAGCATATTTACTCTAAACTATATAATTGAGTGAAAATAGGGTACCATTGGAAATGAATAAATTTATAGATTAACCGCAATTAATAATTTATAGAATATTAATTAATACAATTATATTTTTTCTTACAAATTGTAGCACACATTTCATAAAAGTTTAACACAAAAATACACTTTCAACTTGAGATTCATTATTACACAAACATAATCTCTATTTTCTGACATGGCAGGCTGAGAAGGAATGTAAAGTCTCTTTTGTATAGTAGTAAAATATATATTAAAAAAAATTAGAAACATGAGCAATATATAGAACAATCTATTTATATAAAGTTTGATTCCATGTCAATAATTCGAGCTTCGTGGTGTCGACATGTGTTCTGGATACCCGATTAAACTTTAAAAATATAATTTACACCTCATGAGCTTCGAATCGAGGTTGGAAGAGTAAAACTACAACTGCTTTTACCACTGAACCACTTCAATTTCTTTATAAATACATCCAGCCTATGAATATATATTCAATTTGTGTTTAACTTTTTTTTTTAAAAAAAAAAAATTAAAAATTAATAAAAAAATATAATTTTGGATAAATGTTTGTATATCTAAATCGACCTGGAACCGGTCGGAAACCAAACCGTAAATCGATCAAATACTCATTGGATATATTTTCTAAATACCGATTTATCCAGAACCAAACGGTTCCTACCCGACACCGATTCAAATACCCGAAATCCCGGCCCTAAGTAATCGTGTTGACACAACAGGTAAAGAAATGAAACTTTAGGGTTCCTTTCTCTTTATCATTATACAGCGGCTCCTGATCTTCGTTTATTTCTTCGAAATGGTCCGAGTTATGATTTTTTAGTTTTTAATCCTATTAATTCAATCAACCACGATGAAGTCGTGAATGTGTTATTTACTTTGGCGAGTCAGTGTTTTTGCGAATATAAATTGGTTAGTTTTCCTCCTCTCGAAATCATCTTCTCTTCTATATCTCTTTTAGTATGTTTACCGTTCTATCATCCTCGATGTTGTTTAGAATCAATCTGGATCTGCAACTCTCAAGCATCTCTTCACAGGTTGTTTTGCCTCTTCAATTTTTTTCTAATCTTCAATTTAATCTTTATTGCAATAGATTTAACGCTTGAAGATAAAATCTATGAAGTTTTATGGAAAATTTTGTTTTTATCAAATAACCCAAGCTACAAGCATGTATTTTTGTTTGTATCTCTTGAAGTTTTCATCACGTAGTTTTTCTTAGGTTATATGCTTAGATGGATTTTCTTCTTGCAGATTTCAGAGGCTTTAAGATCACATGAGAGCATGAGGTTGTTATTGCATTAACTTTTCAGCTTTAGATGATCTATGTATCCGTTCTTTAAACCTAAGAAATTGTTTCATCGGAGCTTTCATCAATATTTTTGGAAACGTTGCTATTGATTTCAGAACAAACCTCCTCAAACTGAGACATAATAAGGTATGTATTTGCGTCTTGCAGTACCGTTTTGTTTGATTTGTCCTCTTGAGCCTTACTTTGTTGATTTTGTGTATTATTAGAGAAAGCTAACAACATCTAACAATATTCTTTAACATCATAATATTCTGGAGAATATACTAATTTTAATAGTTAGTTTACACACTATTTTTAATAGCATTTGTGATTTTTTTGTTGTTATCGAACGTATTCAAATATTTGGAATAGAATGTGATAATTCATCTTAGTAACGGTTTGAGTTATAATTCTAAGAATTGAAATATAATTACTATTTTATTAGTTATTTTCTTAGTTTTGTTTGTGATATGTATGGAAAGAGTATCATAATAAATTTGTAATTCTCATATATTATTATATTTAGAAAGAAACTCAGTCACATAGCTTAATATAGGTTTAGTAAGTATAAAATACAAAAAAATACACAAAAAATATTATAAACATTTTAAAGTATCAATCTGAATTATATAAATGATCGTTTAAAAAATATGTTAAACTAAAATAAAGTTTGTTTTGGAATATACATATGACATCGTAAGATCATAAAAATAACTAGTTATAAATATTATTAAAAAAAAACTATAAAAAAATTAAATAAATTATTAGAATATATAAAACATTCAGTATCCTAAATTAGAAATAAATGGAGTTTTACGACATGGAAGAAAAGATAATTTATATATATCTTCATCATTTTATTGTTAGTTGAATATTTTTTGCATTCATAAAATATAACTTTATTTTAAATATTAAAGTTTTCTATATTTATCAAAAAACATTAAAATAATATTGTTTATTTACAAAAAGCTACAAAATATTCAATTAAATCCGTAGAAATTAAGAAACTAATAGAAAAAATATAACTAATAATTTATATAATAGTAAACAAATATAATAAAGCTTCAAAAGACGTAAATTATTTATGCATTAAAGGTATCTTCTTTATAGTCATGCAACAACCTTAAACGAATTGAAATATTTGAAACAAAATTCTGTAACTACACATTTAAGTGTTAATCTATAATATAAAAATTAGATTTACATTTTCACGATTTTACTCAGTTTTTAAATATTATATTTAGCCTAACATAAACCGTAACAAAATGCAAACATGACCCTAATCCATCCATATAAATGATAATCATGAGGACCATAAGCTTATTTTTAATAACTCAATATAGGAAACCACAATTAATCAATCAATTTTAGATTTAAAATTATCAAAAAGTTACAACGAGGACACTACATACACCTCATCTACCCATTATAATATGTTATATGATGCAATCTATTAACGTAGACACAAACGTCGAATTCATATATAATAATCTTAACATACATAATCATTCCATAACAATAACATTGTAAAAAACCATAAACATTATTATACACTTCTTCAAAATTTTATATAACACACATAAAAAATATAATTACATAATTATATTCATTATGAGTAAAGTACATTCCGCGCGTAGCGTGGACCTACCCTAGTTTATTCATGAAGTGTCGTCTTGCAACAGTTCCGTCTCAGATAATTGATGAAGAACCTGTGGGAGGCACAGATGATGATATGTTGCTCTTCCTTAAGAATTTCTCTCTTCTCAAGAAATGCTCCAGATGATGATGTAGACATGTGAAACCAGTCAAAAGTCAGCTATATCTGGTATTTAGTACTATCTGTTTCTTTCATCATTTTTTCGTAAATCGAATCTTTGCTTGAGCAGTTCGTATTTTGAACTCATGTTCCAACCAATCATTATAAGCTCCAGAACCATTGGATCTTGGGAGGAGATGACATGTAGACGTTCTCTTAAACTGACAAAAAGTCATTGTTACAACAGATGGCGAAAGAAATATGACCGTCGATTGTCAACAAAGTTTGCATATTTGAAGAAATTCCAATATTGTGACCGTGAGCCTATTGATAGACAGGTCGATTTGCCTCAGGTTTGGAAGATATACGTGGGGAATTTCCCCTGAGAATGAGTTGTTTGCAAGGTTCAAGACTATAAGTCTGGTCAAACTTGAAAGAGAAGCTGGGATGCTTCCCTTGAGCTCATTATTAGAAATATCAAAAACCTTGAGATTCTTTAACTCCAAGAAAATCGCTGGTAATGGAGCCAAGAAGTGGTTAAGTTTTAGAGTAAGAAACATGCTTTTGTTTCTATCTGTAACAAATAATTCTTTAGCTGGAGAATTTTGCAGATTAAAAATGTGTAACAAATATATTGTGAAAGTGGCAAGATACGCGGGCTGAAAGAAATATTATATATATATATATATATATATGAATCTATATGAATGAATATTTCTTTCTCATAATGTGGTCTTATGTTAATCTATTTATTATTAAGATTGTTAAATCTTAGTGACATTTCATAACCAATAAAACTGGTAAATAAAGGAGTTTATTTTCTAATGTTTTAACTAAAGTATAACTGACAAATGTTCTTGAAGAGATGAATGACTTGAAGGACAAGTCTAATGGAAGATGCTTAAGAGAACAGTTCAATGTATGAACCTAATGTTCTAGAACATTTCACACTTGTCTTTTCCTAATGAAATGAGTCACCTTAAGGAAAGCATTTGTCACTTACTCAACTTTGATGGATGGTTGAGACTAAATAATAAACTTGCCAATGAAGTAATAAAAACTTGATGAGAAAGTCATGAAAAACTTGATGAGGAAGCTAGGTCCCTCTCCCCACCTATAAATAGTGGCCTTTGGACATCACAAAGACACATCAAAAAAATCTAAAGAGAAACACGTAAAGAAAGGTTGTAGGCAAGGGGGAAGGGGGGAGAGAAGATCTAACTCCAACTTAAAGATCAAGAGATCATCTTTCATATGATCAAAACCGTTCAAGAACATTTCCGCAATGATGAATCGAGGTATTTTGCAAATCCTTCTTATAGTTCTATTATGTGATTAGTCTAGATGTTAAAGATCTTAGGGTTCATTTAAAATCATTGTTTACATGTGGCATCAGAGCTTATGGTTATAAACATCTAGCTAATCCGGAAAGTATAATTGATTTATGATTTATAGAATTAAAGTAGATCTACAATTAAGTAATAAAATTTAGATCCAAAATAATGTTTAAATTTCGGTATAAAACCGATGAGAGTTTTTGGAAATCTTAAATCATATATTATATGTGTATGTTCTAATTTGATCTTTGAAATGACAAATAATGAATGCATATAATTTTCTATACATAAATCGTATAGAATCAAATAAATTAATTTGTGCATAATTTATATAAAACAATATTTTCATAAAAGAGCAAAATTAGAGTTAAAGATATCACCATAGTGACTTTACTCTAAAATGATTTGCAAAATGAAAATTATTGTTCAAATAAGTATTTGGTATTTTTGAGTAATAAGTAGTTACCCACAGGTAGACTATACACACAAAATATGATCAAATAACTTATAGAGTGTTTTTATTGTGCGGTCTAAGTATATCTATAAATAACTTAATTTGGGTAATTCGATACATCACTCATAAATAATTTTTGAATACTATGATTATTGATGAAAATATGGTTGCTACCCACAGGAGCACCATAATTTCTTCGCATAGTATTCAATAAATATATGTTTTGGTTATGGTTAAAAGCCTAATTTAAATTTGTATGTCTCAAAAGTTTTAATTTTTTTTTGTTTTGAAATATTGTCATATAAAGTCTCGTCTATTCTAGTCCTTACCGGTACCGACTTCTCAGAATGAAAAAATAAAGTTGAGTTTATATTAAGAGTACTATACTTGAATTTGACACTCCTCAACAAGGATTCAAATTCACTAATAGTGGATAGTAATTAGGACAAAAAGAATTTCCATAAAGTTTGAGTAAAACTGAATAGACTGAGAATTATTATCTTAAGATGACAATAATTATAAACATTAAACTTTCTTTATGGTGGCTTAAAAGCTAAAAATACCTTAAATATATAGAAGAACGGTTTAAGATTTCAAGCAAATCCCTAGTTGAAAAACTTATGGCAAATCTTACAACAATAAAATAATAATGACATAAGGTCTATGCATGAATATTGCACTGTAATGACCTATCTTTCGGCTAAATTAAAGAATTTAGGATTGAATGTGGAAGATTAATTTCTTGTCCAATTTATCCTAAATTTATCCCTTACTATGAACCGTTCCAAATTAATTATAACACCATTTATGTAAGATGGATGTTGAATGAATTGGCTAATAAAATGGTTCAATAGCAGCCTAGGCTTAGCCATAAAGATATTAAAGTTGTATATTATGTTCAAGGAGCAAGACCTAAGTAAGCCATAAAAGCATCACTCATAATGAGTATAAAGTAAATGATAAGAAAAAAGGCAAAGAAAGATGACAAATGAAAAGTTTTGAACTCTTTCAGAAAGATTGCGATAAAAGAAGAAAATAGTTCGAAAAGGTAACCTTTTAAGTTCCATAAGAGTTTTCGAATCTATTCTTATAATATTTCTTCTAAAACTTGGTGGATAAATAATGGTGTTAATGTACATGTAACTAATTTCGTGCACGATTTATTTATGATCAAACCGTAATTTCAAGTGTTATCTAAGTACTTATGAGAATTAGAGCGAAATGATAGTTGAAGCTATTGGTATTCCTCATTATGAATAATGGATTTTGTTTGGATTCATTCCAAACATTTTATGTTCCATATATTATCCATAAGTTTTAGTTTCATTAAGAAAACTTGATGAATGGGTTTTTAAATCGACTTAAAGAGATGGTTGTTTTTAATTTGTTCTTGAACTCTGATCGAATTAGTTCAAGAATATCTCTTGATAACGTATATTATGTAACATTGGCTGATCAACCTTTTAAAACACATCTAGTTCTGTACGTAAAAGAAAAATTAAAGTAGAAAAGATGTAGTAATGATAACTATCTCTTGTGGCATAAAAGAGATGAATATATTTCTAATATAGAATTATTGTGATTCTTGATTTTGCCAACAATGAAATGTGTATAAATTGCATTAAGGATAAGAAAAATAAACACACTATGAAATAAGCCACAAGAAATACAAAGCTTCTTGAAATCTATATATATAAAGAAGGATTTCCTTCACTCCTAGGGTGTCCACATTGGATTCCACGTCACTAATTCGAGCTTTGTGGTGTCGATATGTGTCCTGGATACCCGATTAAACTTTAAAAAATATAATTTGCACTTCAAGAGCTTTGAACCTGGGTTGGAAGAGTATATG
The DNA here is from genome assembly GCA_012274485.2 of Sinapis alba. Lineage (NCBI taxonomy): Eukaryota > Viridiplantae > Streptophyta > Magnoliopsida > Brassicales > Brassicaceae > Sinapis > Sinapis alba. Next base: position 321,269 of record MU105701.1, on the reverse strand, counting down.
TACAACTACTTTTGCCGCTGAAGCACTTCAATTTCTTTGAAAATAAATTCGGCCTACGAATAGATATATGATTTGTGTTTAGTTTTTAAAAAAAGAAAAAAAAAATCGGATTAATATTTGTATGTTCAAACCGACCTGAAACCGGTCGGAACCCAAAACGTAAATTGATCAAATACTCATTGTATATATTTTCTATATAATCGATTTACCGAGAACCAAACGGTTCCTACCCGACTCCGATCCGAATACCCGAAATCCCGGCCCTAAGTAATCGTGTTGCAAAGAAATGAAACTTTAGGGTTCGTTTCTCTTCATCGTTCTATAGCGACTCCTGATCTTCGTTTATTTATCTGAAACGGTCTGAGTTATGATTTTTTAGTGTTTAATCCTATTAATTCAATCAACCACGATGAAATCATGAATGCGTGATTTACATCTGTGAGTCAGTGTTTTGCGAGTATAAATTGGTCAGTATTCCTCCTCTCAAAATCATCTTCTCTTTTATATCTCTTTTAGTATGTTTATCATTCTATCATCCTCGATGTTGTTTAGAATTAATCTCGATCTCAAATCTCAAGCGTCTTTTCACAGGTTGTTTTGCCTCTTCAATTTTTTTCTAATCTTCAATTTGATCTTTATTGCAATAGATTTAACACTTGAAGATACAATCTATGAAGTTTTATGGACAATTTTGTTTTTATCACATTACCCAAACTGCAAGCATGTGTTTTTGTTTGTCTCTCTTGAAGTTTCCATCACATAGTTATTCTTGGATTATATGCTTAGATGAGTTTTCCTCTTGCGGATTTCAGAGGCTTTAAGATCACATGAGACCATGAGGTTGTGACTGCATTAACTTTTAGCTTTAGATGATCTATGTATCCGTTCTTTAAACATAAGAGAATATCATCAGAGCTTTCATCAATATTTTTGGAAGCGTTGCTATTGATTTCAAAACAAACTTTCTCAAACTGGGACATAATAAAGTTTGTATTTGGGTCTCTCATTACCGTTTGGTTTGATTTGTCCTCTTGAACCTTACTTTATTGGTTTTGTGTATTATCAAATAAAGCTAACAACATCTAACAGTATACTTGAACATCATAATATTATGGAGAAGATACTAATTCTAATGGCTAGTTTACAGTAAATTTAATAGCATTTGTGAAATTCTTGATATTATCAAACATGTTCAAATATTTGAAATAGAATGTGGTGATTCATCTTAGTAACGGTTTGAGTTGTAATTCTAAGAATTGAATATGGTTACTATTTTATATGTTACTTTTTAGTTTTGTTTGTGATAGGTATGAAAATAGTATCATAGTAAATTCGTAAATTTCATATACTATTATATTTGGAAAGAAACTCAGTCACATAGCTTAATGTAGGTTTAATAAGTATAAAATACAAATAAATACACAAAGCATATTATAAGCATATTAAAGTATCAATCTGAATTATATAAATGATCGTTTGAAAAATATGTTAAACTAAACTAAAATTTGTTTTGGAATATACACAAAATTATTTTTTCTAGATTTCTAAATAGTTAATATTTTATGTAAAGCATTATAAATACTATCATGACATCATATGATCATAAAAATAACTAAATTTATAAAAATTACTAAAAGTTTTAAAAATAAATTAAATAAACTATTAGAATATATAAAAAGCTATTATCCTAAATTAAAAATAAGTGGAGTTTTACGACATGGAAGAAAAGATAATTTATATATATCTTCATCATTTAATTGTTAGTTGAGCATTTTTGGTTTCATAAAATATAATTTTTTAAGTATTAAAGTTATCTATATTTATCAAAAAACATAAAAATATTATTTATTTACAAAAATTATAAAATATTCAATTAAAATGTAGAAATTAAGAAAGTAATAGAAAATAAAAAATATAATTAAACTATTTACATAATAGTAAACAAATATAATAGAGCTTCAAAGGAAGTAAATTATTTATGCACTGAATGTATTTTTAGCTATGCAACGACCTTAAACGAATTGAAATATTTAAAACGGAATTCTATAACTATACATTTAATTGTTAGTTTATAATATAAAAATGAGATTTACATTTTTACTGTTTTACTCAATTTTTAAATATTATATTTAACCTAACATAAACTGTAACAAAATGCAAACATGATCCCAATCCATCCATATAAATAATAATCATGAGGACCATAATCTTATTTTTAATAATTCAATTTAGGAAACCACAATTAATCAATCAATTTTGGATTTAAAATTATCACAAAAAAATTACAACCAGAGCACTACATACACTTCATCTACCCACTATAATATACTTTTTTCCAAAATTTTATATAACACACACAGAAAAAATATATATAATTATATTTATTATACGTAAAATACATTCCGCGCGTAGCGCAGACCTACCCTAGTTATACATATAAATATTTGTATACCTTTTGATGTTTTGTCTTTTGGAGGTGAAAAATATTTCATTTCCTTTATTGATGATTACTTTCACACTATTGGTATTTATATCTATTGCATGAAAGTCTCAGTTTTGGATACATTACAAGTATTCATAATTAAAGTAGATAAGCAAAAAGATATAAAAGTGAAAGTTATAAAGTTATATAAATGTGATGAATTTATGGCAATTGTGATAAAAAGAGACATTGTCTCAGATCTTTTGTCGAATTTCTCCAAAAATTTAAGAATTATCAAGTACACAACGCCTGGTTTTCCATGGCATAATGATGTAATTGAAAGGAATAATCGTACTTTTATGGAAATGGTTAGATTCATAATGATTTCATGAAAGTTTACATATATCCTTGTGGATGGATGCATTATGTATATATTGAATATGGTTCCAGCAAAGCATTCTCAAGAGTCCTTTTGAACTGCATAAAGGCTGCAAACCTAGTATGACACATCTTAAAGTATGATGATGTCCTATTAAAGCAAGAACATAGAATCCACATAAAAAATAGATTCAGAATGATCATGGTTTCTTTATAGGATACCCTGAGAAATCTAAAGGATATAAGTTAAGCTGTCCAAACCATAGTATGTGATAATAAAAACCAATAATGTTAGATTTTATAAGAATGAGAACATTAGTGAGAGTAATAAAGTTTAAGAAATAGTCATTTAAGAAATTAGGGTAAACAAAAGTTTTGCTAAATTATGAATGCTGGAAATTATCATGTTGTTGTAAGCTTAACAACAAGTAAAATCCAATGAATGACCATATACTCCATGATGAAAAGTTGCCAATAATGATTAAGTACATGATATTAAAGAGAAACAAGCATTAAGAATATCTACTCGTATGATTAGATTTTCTATTTTCAATAGGTACTTTATCAAATAGAATTTGAAGAATTGAATATTAAAGATTTGTTTTTTTTTATTCAGACCCATAAAAGATGTTAATTCTGATAAATCAATGGCATGAAGGATGAAGTAAACTCGATGGCTGAAAATGAAGTATGTGACGTCGTTCAATCACCTTAAGAGCATACTACTTGAGTGTAAGTGGATCTATAAGACCAAACTCGACTATAATAGAAATATTGAATGACACCCGACTTGTAGCCAAAGGTTTCAACCGGAAAGAAGGTATCGATTAGAATGACTCTTTTTCTCATGAGTCATTAAAAGAATCCATAAGAATTATCATGACTTTGGTAGCTCAGTATTATCTTGAGTTCCATTATAGATGAAAGAATTTCCTTTCTTTTAATGGTGACTTACACGAAGTCTGTATGCGTCAACATAAAAGCTTCATAATCAAAGCATAGAGGAAGACATGGTCTACAAACTAAGAAAAACATTTATGAACTGAAACAAACCTTGACAAATGGTATTTACGAAAACATAAATTTAAGTATATACCTCAAGATCAGTGGGAGTAAGTTCATAATTTAGTGTTGTATCATATATTATTGGACAATAATCATCTTGGTTTATTAAATGAGACCAATAATTATCTCTCTAAAACTTTGCAATGAAAGATATGGAAAAGACAACTTCTGTGATCATGATTGAAATTTTCCGTGACAGATCACTTGAAAGTTTAGAGTTGTCTCAGAAAGCATATATTGACAAAGTTTTTGAGAGATATGGCATGATAGTGTGTTCTTCTAGTATTGATCATATGCAGAAAGGTGATAAGCTTGTTCTTAAACAATGTCAGCATAATGAAATGAAGCGTAAAAAAATGAAAAGTTGAAAAATAAATTTTGAGGTATCTAAAGGGAACAAGAAATCAATTGCTTGCACAAAAGAAATCAACACACTCACATGTGGTTGGATTTTCAAACTCAGATTTTTAATGGATATAATGGTTCTAAGAATTACAATTTTAGCAATGTGTATCTCATCAAAACCGTTCAAGAAAATTTCCGCAATGATGAATTGAAATATTCTGCAAATCATTCTTATAGTTCTATTATATGATTAGTCTAGATGTTAAAGATTTTAGGGTTCATGTAAAATAATATTTACACGGGCAACATATAGACGGCCAAAAAAAATGTTTTTTTGGCTGAGAAATTAAAAACTCGATGGAGCCATTAATGGATCGTGACCATTTCTCTGCGTTTATGTTTTTGACTGTTCTGTTATTTAATTCTTGCATGAAACATTTTCGCACCAACAGCTATTTTCACTATAATGTAGCGCAAGCAGGGTAAACCGTGACCGGTGTAATATCAAGGCTTGGCTAACAACTTTTTTTTTAAGTTAAAATAGGAATATATTGATAAGATCAACTTTCTATTAGAAGTGTGGAAATAATCTACAACATTTTAAAGTTCAAAAAAAAACTGCAACATTTTACGATAGTTTACAGTATTTTCTTATTTACTTTGTACTAGGGGTTATTCACAGGGAAAACCACAACTAAATATTAATAAATAGTTAAAAAGGTTTCCACCAAAAAAACTAAAAAATCTAATATATATATACATAGCGATTGAATTTGATGAAATAATATAACCCAAAATACATAAAATAACAGAAAAACAAATTCTAAAATAAACAGGCAGCTTAGAATAGAATTAGGAAAACAAATATATGATATTTTGTTTTCATGTTTCATCAAATGAAATTAAAGAAAATTAAAAACATTTTGTTTAAAAACCAGAACTAAAAGTAATACGTAATCAAATATTTTTTGATAAAAAATATTAAAAGATATAAAGATATACTCTCTTTGTTTCACAAAATGCAAGTTTGAGTATTTTCACACATATTAAAGAAACATATTGATTATTGATATATTAATTTGTAATAAGCAATATACTCAAGAAAAATTATCAATAGAATTTCAATAAGTATAATTTGTTTTTGAAGTTTACGATTTACCAATAAACAATGTTGAAAATGTAAAAAAAAAAATATTTCTGAAATCATTTTATAGAAAAACATGGATATTTTTGAAACATAAAGAATATATACTCAAAACAATAATAAATAAATGTGTGAAATTATGAAAAAAAAAGTTATGTCAAGAACTATAGAAAGTCCTCACATAAAATCAAATATGGAAACAAAGTATATATTTTCATAATATGAACGAGAGACACAATATAATATAATTTGACATAATAATAAAATAAAATAAAATAAAATAAAATAAAAAAATCAAAAGACTTACACAGTTAAAATGAAAATTATTTATATTAAGTTAAACTAAATTAAACATAATCAGACTGAACAAAAATTAAAAAATTAGTTTATTGTTTTCTTAAAAGATAATGAACTGAAAATTAAAATATAAAACTTTTTTATTAAATAAAAGGTTGTAGTTATTATTTCTGTTTATGAAGCAGGAAACCATCTAAGTATATAGTTTGAAAACCCATACTATTGGTGGAATTTTGTTTCATTACTCAAGCAGATTTGCTATTATTCTTTAGAAACAAAACTGATCTTGAGTCATCCTTATTACATAAATCGCTTAGAGAGGGGTTCTGGAATTTGGATTAACGTACATAAAGGACCAGTAGACACTGTTTAGGTTGTTGAAGCTTTGAAAGCGTCGAGACAGCTCGCAGTAGCGAGAGATCTGTCCCAAAACTTGTCCCAATACTCAACAAACGGAAAGCTTTTGTAAACAGCAGGAGAGGCTTTTCCATTGATCAGTTCCTTTGCTGGACCAATCACTGCATCTGTAGATGGAAAATAGAATGTTGGAATCGACAACCTCTCCTTCTCGGTGTTCACCACAGCTCTGTGAAGCACACTCTTGTATTTTTCATTGCTTATGACCTTGAAGGAAGAGATAAAACAACAGAATTAAGCACAGGAGAGTGACAAAACAGAGGAATATAAATTGATCTAACCTGCATTTGGTCACCGATATTGACAAAGAAAGTGTTGGGGATAGGATAAACAGATACCCACTTATGATCCTTAAAGACTTGCAAACCAGAGACTTGGTCCTGAAGAAGGACAGTGATAGCCGTTGGGTCTTTATGGCCAGGAAGTCCGTAAGTTAGCTCAGGTTCAGGACAGGGAGGATAGTAGTTAAAGGCCATGTGTTGAGCGTGTGTGCCTAATGTATTGCTTATATGGTCCCTTTCGAGTCCTAAGCTCTCAGATATTGCCTCAAGAAGTCTCAAGACCAAGGCTCTAACGCTTGTGGCGTATTCGGCTGTGATCTCTTTGAAAGAGACTGGATTTTCGGGCCACTCGTCGATGAAATCTTGGATAGGAAAGCAATGGAGTCGAAGGTAGTCTCTCCAGTTCAAGATTTTGTCAGCGCTGACATTGAAACTGGTGGAGACTCTCGTCGTCTTTGTAGAATCTGCCGAGTAATGTTTCATCCTTTCACTCTCCGGTTGATGGAAAAACTCTCTTGCGACGGTTAGCATTTTATTGACGGTTGTCTCCGATACTCCATGATTCTTGATCTTGAACATACCAAAAACAAGATAAAATTTAGACAGTGTAATCGTAGTGTGCAATACAGAATATGTATATCTAAGACCTTACGGAAAGAACAAGTTTGATCCTAAAAGCCTGCATTGTGTGTTTATTAGATACAGTGAAAAGCATAAGGGATACCGTTGCCTACATCCGCCAACAGGAAAGGTGTATGTCAGTCGACATGTGTTATTTGAAGAAACTTTTTTCCATATGCGACTAAATACAATAGATACATAAAGTCTCTAAATACACCTCTGCTTTCAGCTTGGCAGTTGGGTTTTGCTCCAGAGATAGAATCTTCAACAGAGGATATAGCAATGGAAGATTAACCTCTGATATCTCGTCAAGCTCAGGTTCTCCCAACTGTTACTGTCCAACCGGATAATGACAAAATTCTCACAGAAGATGACTTCCCTCCTCTACCCTCCCCGGCTCTATCTCCTCAAGTTTCACATGTTGCTGCTCCGGCTCATCATGTTCAAGACCAGCCTCCTTCTCATCCTATGGTCACCTGCGGTAAAGATGGGATCAGAAAGCCTAATCCGAGATATGCTCTATTCACAATAAATACTCCTTACCCAGAGTCGAAGTCAGTTGCAGCTGCTTTACAAGATCCATGTTGGAAGGACTCAATGAAACATGAGAAAACAACATGGAGGTCACTCATACATGGGATTTAGTTCCTCCAGATTCCTATATTAAACCAGTAAGCTCAGAATGGGTTTTCAAGTCCAAGCTCAATGTGGATGGGACTCTCAACAAACGGAAGTCACGACTGGTAGCCAGGGAAATGAGCAAGAAGAAGGAGTAGACTTTGTGGAAACCTACAGTCCTGTTGTACGTACTGCAACTATACGATCTGTTCTTCATGTGGCGACAATCAAAGGGTAGAAAATCAAACAATTGGATGTGGAGAATGCGTTTTTGCATGGTGATTTAAAAGAGACTGTCTACATGAAGCAGCCACCTGGTCTTGAAGATCCAGAGAAACCAGGCTACATATGTAAACTGAAGAAGACTATATATGGCCTTAGACAATCACCCAGAGCTTGGTTTGATAAGTTTAGCACTTTTCTGATCGAGTTTGGTTTCAGATGCACTCATGCTGATCCATCCTTGTTTGTCTACCATCATGGCAGTGAATGTTATCTATCTCCTGCTATACGTCGACGACATGTTACTCACAGGAAGTAATGAAGTGTTGATTACAAAGCTCATGGCTACTCTGCAAACTACCTTCCGAATGAAGGACAATGGGGAGGTACACTACTTCCTTGGCATACAGGTTCAACGACATAAAGAAGGTTTGTTTCTTTGCCAAGAGAAGTACACAGAAGGTTTGCTAGTAACTGCAGGCATGGCAGAGTGTGCTCCTATGGAAAATCCGTTACCTCTGCAACTTGATAAAGTTTCATGTCAAACTGAATACTTTGCTCAACCTACTTATTTCCGAAGTTTAGCAGGGAAACTTCAGTATCTGACACTGACAAGACCAGACATCGAGCATATGGTTAACTATGTCTGTCAAAAGATGCATGCTCCTACGGTAGCAGATTTGTCAAACTTAAAGCGTATACTTTGGTATCTGAAAGGCACTTCTCGGTTCGGTCTTCACATCACAGCTGCAACAAGCTTCAAGCTATTTGGTTATAGTGATAGCGATTGCGCAGGGTATCGTGAAACACGACGTTCCATAGGAGGACTCTGCACTTTCATCGGTACAAACATTATCTCTTGGTCAGCTAAGCGCCATCCGACAGTCTCAAGGTCGTCGACAGAAGCAGAGTATCGAACTCTGTCGACTGCTGCTATTGAACTTAAATGGGTTGCTTCGCTGCTAGGAGAGATGGGAATATCAGTTCCAGACACTCTAGAATTGTTCTGTCACAACTTGTCTGCAGTGTATCTCACGGCAAATCCAGCTATGCACAACCTTTCAAAACATTTCGACACATATTTTCATTACATCCGAGAGAGAGTAGCTTTGGGTTCTCTTGTTGTTCGTCAGATTCCTGCAGATCAACAGCTGGCAGACATATTCATGAAGTCCCTTCCTCAACGTCCGTTCCTTGCATTGCGAAGAAAACTTGGTGTCACGGAGTACCCCGACACAAGTTTGAGGGGGTGTATAAGACAGCTCACTTCTACTAATGTCCAGCCACAACTACATCAGCCCAATAGACCCATTGTTCATCAGTCTAACGGTAACAATGGGACAAGACAAACCACGTCAAAAGGTGGTTGTTGTACGGGGATCACAGCAAGGCAAATCCATCTGCATAACCCTTTTGATTCCTTGGCAACATGTGCTGTGACAGCTTGAGGAGTGACGTCATAGTTTCTATCTAGGGCTTTGCCTAAGATATATATATATATAGAAGAACCATGTATTTTGAGAAGTTAAGTTGAATAACAAGTAAAACAGAGTTTTCTTCTTCACTACGCTTTCATTAAAGCTTCAAGCTTTCACATCTTCCTATTCTCATTTCGATTAAATATAGCATCCAAATTAAGTTAATGAATCAAACAAGCATTTGGTGAAAGGTAACCAACTGGCAAATTTTCTGTTGTTAAAAAAGATTCTGAGTTGTAGAGTTCCCAGTGTCGGACGGTTGGCACCCAACCTGCCACATGTAAGCCTTATATTGTTTCTTCGTTTTTCATTTTTATTTGTTTCTTTCATCAAACTCAGACTATATAACATCGGGAAAAACTTTGTTTAAGTCTGGCAGAGGTAGTTACTGACATTGTGTTCTGTTTTGAGTGCCAATTATGTTGTTTTATTGAGTCAAAACCAAGTTAGTGGGGAACTATGAGCTTTTCTTGGAATTAACCATCTAATTGTTTACCTTGCACCATTATTTGAGTTATTGATTGTAGACTTTATGACATGGAAAAGCTAAAGTGGGTTGATATGCCAATAATATCCATGCTTTTGAGAGTATTATAGAGGATCAAAACTGCCTCCCAACATTAATATACTTGAATCTGTTTTCTAGGGCTTGCTATACACTAGATCAGATTCCTTGTTCAGGTCTGAAAAGACAAGTCTGTGTGAGTATCTTTCCCCTCTTTCGTCCTTTCAATATATAAAAAATCAGAGAAAATATTAAGATGACTTGATGTGGAGTAAGAAGGTAGGAAAATTTTTCATTAACCTCATTATTTTACTTCGAATAGAATGATTACATAGAGCAAGAAGCAAGGGTGTAGGAAATTTCATGTGACCTTATTATTCGCCTACACCTTTTCAATGAAAAAGAAAGAGAAATAAAAAGAGGAATGGAATGAGAAAATGAAAAAGAGAGGGGAAAAGAATCAGAGTAAGACTGGATGTGGAATCAGAAACCTGAGTGGGAAATAGTTTATGTTTCTTGTCATATATACTCCTTCGATGAGACTGCACCTTAAGCTCTTAAATGAGGTTAGTGGTGGAGAGTTTGGATATCTCTTATGAGTTGTGAGCTGAAATTGTTTGGCTTCTAAGCATAGGTCAATTACATGGACGTACCTTCTAAGGTTGGTACTAATTGATGTGGTCGACAACATGTAATGGTGAAAGTAATAGTTCTAAAGGATATGTGAGTTTCTACGTTTTGAAACATCTTTCAGAATTTAGTCTTATGTTTTTATTGATGGAAAGTGAGACCTAAGTCTTGGGGAGTTGATATATCATGGGTTTTATAGATTTTTAATTATGATATAAGTCATATTTCAGACTCTTTACTATATGTTTTGAGTCGGTTTGGAGTTTTGCATGTTCAAGTACGTTTTGTACAACTTGGAAGATTCTAGAGAAATTTGGAGCATGAAGAAAAATGGAGCTGGAAATCTGAAGTAAGAGCATGTATTTGGAGGTGGTGTTGATCGACACCCATCAATGGTGTCGGTCGACACCCATGTTATTCAGAAAACTAACGGGGGGTTTTGTGGAGTTTCAAGAATTACAACTTTGAACTAAAAAATTTCAGTATTTTGCAAAGGAGTCCTATACATATTTTTACCCTATATTATCTATTCTAAACTCATTGTTTAGGCTACACTTTATTTTATCTTAGAGAGATTTGTAGAGACAAGTCAAAACTCCTTTAGAGAGAAGATTTTGAATTCTTTTATCTCTTATTTTGATTTATTAAACATAGTAGAATAAAAGAAGTGTGGATTTGATTCTACCAAATAAAGCTTGAGTGTGGATGTGTTCTTATTTTCTCCTCTCCTCGTTGGTTGTTTTATGCTGCTTGTGAATTGTTTTTTTTTAATTCAGAATTTGCGTCTCTTTTTACTACAGTCATGTTTTATTCTGTTTGTTTTAGTTTCCAGAAAATCAGTTCGATTTTGCTCTCTTTTGTGTTCGGAGGATGTTCTATATCCTGCTGACCTTAGCTTCTGAGGGTTTATTGAACTTGTATAATACCACTCTTTCGATGTTATCAGTGAAATCTTTTAGATGAAAAAAACATAGAGAAAGTACATTGTACTATAATTTATAACCTAATTGGTCGAAGGACGGGTCAACAAAAAAGACATGTATTTCTGGAATTAGACGGCCGATTATTCAGTTTTTTGGTTACATATGTGAATTTTCATTAACATGTAATGACACAAGAGATATAATAAGTTATGATGAAATCAAATCCTAGTGCATCTAAGAAAACTAATCAAAGCAGAGGTGTGTAAGAGAGCCAAAAAAAGTAAAGAAAAGACTCTCCTAAATCAATAAAAGTTTAATCATATTCTAAGAAACATGATCAAAGCTTGGCTGGAATAGGATATTTAGAAACACCAATTAGCTTCAGTAGATCTCCGAATAGACAAGATATCGGGACCTTCATCAAACAACAAAGATGATTGGAGGATTAAACCGGAGAACAGTCTAAGGATCCACGGACCATCCTGAAGGCTACTCCGAAAGGGTGACAGGTGAAGCAAGATTGGCAAAGTCTCTGTCCGGCCATCAAAACTCAGAGAAACCCGCTCCAGACGTGGTCCACTCCAGAAAACGACAAGCTGTGTCCCTATGAGTCTAACCCGACGAGGAGAAGCCTGGAATTGAAGAACTGGTGAGGTTGCATGACGATGGAAGCAGAGGTTATACAGCTCAACTCCAGTCCCATCATTCAAGAATCGCAAAAAAAAAAAGATAAGCTACAGAGCATCGAGATGGCGTGTAACGGTGGTCGGAATCATTCTGAAACTTGATAAGCGCATGAGACTGAGGCTCCTATCAACAGGCAGAAGAGGAGAGACCCAACTATGGCGTATATGAAAAAGAGAAACGGCAGGAAACCCTACTCCATATTAAACCTTTCGTCAGATCCAGAACCCAACAACCTGCAAGGTAGGTGTTCAGACAACGGAAACAGCAAGAAGTCCCTGATGAGATCATCATTCACGCCTTTATAATCTCGTACCAGGGAAACAAGATGAGGAAGTTCATACTAGAGCACCAGAGGAGCAGACAGGGGAAGTTAGAGGAGGCATCGAAACAGACCGGAAAGGAATAAGCAATGACGCTCTTCAACCCGACGAGCCTCCAACGTGGAAACTGACCCAGATCCAGCTTAAAACAAACCCTGGATCTAACAAGAAAACAGCGCCTCCTGAAAGCATCCGGCTATTCATGACCTCGCCTTCTCTCCGGGGACACTGGGGACACATCCAAAAGTTGATTTGGTCACCGGATCCGGCCGCAATCCATGCGAAAACCCGGAAGAAGAGTAAACGTAGTGTATTATAGAGACTTGTAATTTTTCTTGTCCATTTTCATTATTTAACATTTTTGTTAATTTTTGTTTCAAATTACACAATGTTATCAATATTTAATATAAATTTATTACATTTCATAATTTATGATATTTTTATTTTGCAGATTATTTTATTATTTTTGAAATATGTTTTAAGTGAATAAATAATTTTATTTACATAGGTAAATTAAATATTTTTTTGATTTCTGTGTTTAAGTATAAAACTTAAAGAGGAAAATCGAATAGTAAGTATTAAGATGGTAACCATTGACACTTTAACCTTCCAAAGTTTTTACTTAGCACATTAAACTATGGAATTGACATATTTGTCACGTTAAAGCCTCGATTTGGCTATTCTTTGCGCCGGCACACTACAAAAACAATTGTCCATTTTCGAGGAAAATTTGTGCAGGAAAATCCTCCTCGCAAATTTACAAACGGATCTGCAAGAAAATTGCGAGGAAAAATATTTCTTTCGCAAATATGTTAGGGATGTTTGAGGGGCTGAGATAATTATATCTTAAATCCGTTGCAAATTTCCGAGAGATTTTGGATGAAGATAAACCCTTCCCATGCAAATCTCTCACAAATTTGTTAGGGACTTGCATCCGCTTTCTCATTCACCATTTATTTAGAAAGTTTGCAATTACAATTTGTCACCTGCAAATCTCTCGCAAATTTATGAGGGATGATACTCCTAGCAATTTACGAGGAAATATGTTCCCTCAAAATTTTGGGAGGAAGTTGTGAGCGATTTTGATTTGCGAGTATCAATTAGCGAGGAAACGGCTTTCTTGTAAAGCAGACTATTTTGTAGTGCAATGAACAATTAACCACATTAACAGAACTGTTAATTTCAATGTCAGAATTGTTAACCTACAGTATCCAGAAGTCATTTTTGATTAATTAAAACTGTGTCGTGTTGAAATAACATATGCAATATATTTCAAAATCGATGAAAAATAATAAATAGATTTGGGAAATTAGGATACTCGATCTCATTCTCTAACTCTCCCGACAAATTCCATCGATTTCTAAGAAAAAAATATGTATGTTTCGTGTTGAACTGATATGAGAGAGCCAAGTTTTGGGAATGCGTACACTCTTTTGTTGAAGAGATTTCTCAAAGTGCAAGCTTTTCAACGATTCAGTACAAAATGAAAAGTGACTAGCAAGGATTATCCAAGCTTGGACAGATTGACGCATGTTCTACAGTTGTAAAGGTTCGTAGGTTTAGCAATAGTATGAATCATGCAATTTTCTTGTTGGTATAATGTAGAGAAACCACATGGATAGCAACATCTAGCGTTGTTGGAGGCGAGAGATACCATTCAAGGGAAGAAAGAAGAGATTATATACTTAAAGAACGTCGTGAGAGTACTAACTCGTTAGAGTGAAAGAGGGTTAGAAACTCTGAGCTCAATAGTAGAAGAGTTAAGCAACGCCGTGAAAAATGTGAGTTTCTACAGTTGTTTTTCGAAAATTAGATAAAAAGGTGAGTTTCTACAATCTAATTTCCCAAATCGATTTAGGATTTATAGTTTGTTTAAAAAAATCACATATGTTATTTCAAAACAACACCAGTTTAATTAATCCAAAACAACACCATTGTCTGGGTACCGGAGGCTAACACTTCCGACACCAAAGTTAATTATTTTGTTTATGGAGTTAACTATTCTATTTAATAAAATGGCGGCAAAACATATTGCCATATGAAGAGTTTATTGTAGGCTTGGGCGTTTGGGTATCCGTTCGGGTTCGGGTCGGATATTTTGGATGTTCGGGTATTTTGGTAGATGGATATAAAACATGTTCGGGTATTTTCTCATTTCAGGTCGGGTTCAGGTATTTTCATTTCAGGTTCGGATAGTTTCGGATATATCCGAACTCCAAACATTAAAAAAAGAAATTGAAATGCATGTTATGTTTCGTCTTCAAATCGTTCTTGATGATATAAATAGTCTAAGAACACATGAAATGAAAAAACAACAATAATCCGTCCAAAAACATAGTAAAAACATCAATAAATTTCTAGATTAAACAAACAAACCGAAGCAAGCGAAAAGAGTTTCTATTTCCAAACATAGATGATGATACAAACCAAAAAGTATCCTTGTATCTTTCACACTGCAAGTTTTAAAAAAAAAGATTTGAAAAGTTTAATTCAATATATATATTTTGAATAAAATGAAAGAAGTAAACTAAAATATAGGGTTTAGTGTCCATATGTCGGATATCTTCGGATATCCATTCGGTTATTACCTGTTCGGATTCGGATATCCAATTTCTCGTAATTTAATATACGTTCGGGTATTTTACTACTTCGGTTTGGATTTTGGTTCGAGTTTTTCGGATCAGGTTCGGGTTCGGATTCGGATATGGGGTAAAATGCCCACCCCAAATTTACTGTGACAAATATACCAGTTTGATGGTTTACAGAGTTACTTGAAAACTTCAGTGATTTAAATTTAAAATGTTAGTGATTATCACTTTAATGGGGTTTATGGGGTTTTCAAACTTCAAGAAATGAAAAGAAAAAAAAGAATCATCAACTTTTCGTTTACTAATTTAAATCATCGTCTAGGCGACTCATCAGATGGATGAGTAACTGAACCATAATCTCTTTGAATTCACGCTCTAAAATCTTAGAGCATCTGTTATACTCTCACACATAATCTCTTAATAAAAATAAATAAAATTAATTATAAATTAAGAAAGAATGTCAATAACTGTTCTCTGCCAAAAACATGCTCTAACATATATTCTAAATGTATAATTATTATAGTGGTTTATCTTTAAAACAAATATTAAAAAAACAATTATTATTTAAGAACATGCATGTATGAGATCACACCATTACTAATGCTCTTATGTAATCAACCCCATGCCTCTTTGTCCAAAATAAAATAAAAAATCAACCCCACTCCTCTACATGTGGCTTAAGATCACAAATTTTGACCCAAAAGAAAAAGAAAAGAACAGCGTAGCATAGTGCTTTGCGTTAAAGCAGAGCAACGTACCTGGAAGAAGCCATAAGTGGAACATGCATGAGCAATTTGACGGATAATCTCGGCCCGATTGGGTCCATGGAGATCTCGAAGATCGATCAGAGGAATAGTATCGCCGGAAGTCTCGACCAGCGACAATTTTGGTCGGTCAGAGAAGGGACGGACGTACGTTGAAGGAATATGAGTAACCGAGGATGCGAAATCGGACACTAAGAGTTTGGATGCCATAATTGAGTATGAAATGGTCTTTGCTAAAGTCACAGAGATGATAACCTAAATATATAAGAATCATGCTGGTGTGATGTCAGAAATATGACGTCACCTTCTACATGACTGTCTTTTAACATGTACTCAGCTCCATTTCATATTAAATGTCCTTTTAAGAAGAAGAAAAAATTGTTACAAAATAAGTGTCGTTTTGGTATTTCGATACAAAATTTATTAACTTTATTTTCCAGTTTAATTTTGTATTGGTTGAAATATGTTTAGGTGTATGGTAATGATGTTTTTATACAGAAAATATGCAAAATTAAATGTTTTTTAATTTGTATGCATAAATCTAAAATGACATTTAATATGGAACATATAGAGTATAATTGAAGTGATCCAACATGATCTAGATTCTAAAAAAAGTTTACAACTTTTAAAATAAATATATAAATTATAATCTAAAACTTTGAAGTTTATTAAGATTTTTAATTCAAGATTTTTTTTTTGAAAAAAAAATATATATAGATAGAGTTATTACCTCAAACTATACCATTGTATATATATATATATATATATATATATATTTTTTTTTTTTAACAAGTCCTGGAACTAATTGGATGGAGTATACACGTAAGTTTACATTTCAAAATCAACACTTGTATAATTCTATTATATTAGCTGTGGTGAGGGGTGTGAAAATGACGTATTACTTTATTTTCTATGATAAAAAATGTTATGTTTTGTTTTTAGTGGGGTTAGGCCATGGGCTCGACCACTCGTGTAATTAATTGCAAAAAAAAAAGTAGATGTTTTTTATGGTGGCGTTTTGATGTTAATCTTTTAATAACATTGACCCTAAACTCTAGTCTGGTTTTCACTTAAGAAGGGGTCTTACAAATCCTCTAACAAAGAAACGTATTAACGCGTGAAGTTAATGTTATTTGAATACGAGGCAAGACATACATCGTGTAGGTCACGGTTGGTTCATTGACTTGCCAATATACAACGTGTGATGCACGGTGGCTCGTTGACGAGCCATTTGAGCTGCAAATCATGAGAATCATACTTTCTTTCTTCTTTTTTTTGTCAATATAGTTTTCATTAATAACATTGGAAAGGATACATTATTGAGATACTAAAACCTTATACCAACACCATAAATATATACCAAACTCCTACACTCCTTAAAAAAAACTTGTAAAAATACAATCCATAGATAAAAGAGTAAAAACTTAATAGCCTATAACTAGCCAGAATTCTTGCAATGAACTAAGAAAGACAGAGCACAACATATTGGACTTCTTTATGAAGAGCAAAGACAACATCTGAATCAGTTGATCAAAATGATAACATCTGAACCACTGAGACTTCATCTGAACCACTTATTCACAATGACAACCAAAGCATAAAACCAGATCATAACACCAGTGAAACAACACCCAAGAGAACCTCAAAATCAACTGCACCTTCATCTAGATGCCTCCACGCCTCAAACTCATTTTATTGCTTTACAAGAGGAAGATACCGAGAAAAAGAAGAGACCAAACACAAACATGCATAGGACCAGACAGAGGACCTATGGACAAGAGTGGTTGAGGTTCAAACAAACCATTGACCTGGATACTCCATAGGCATGGTAGATAGGTAGGATTGGAAGTTTGGATAACTTCTATGACCAAAAACAAGGTCTCTCGTAGCTCGGGAAGAGTGTGGTCCGCTCAGAGCTAGTAAAGATATCTGAGGTTAGATCACAGGGCCAGATATGTGTTCAGCTCAACCAGCTCGACCTGCTTAGGCGGTTGGTCCGAGGAGTGAGACAGTTGTGGTCAGGTTGACCATAACTGTAAGGTCTGGTCGGTGGGGTCTATTGGTTAGGCACTTAGTCTAGGGTGGCTTGGATAGATTAGGTTAGGCTAAGGTTTAGCTCAAATCAAGGCAACCAGAAGTGCAACTCGCACCCAATCAGCCTTGGGTCGATGGCAAACCATCGATCATTCCCCCTTTCATATATATATATATATATATCCATTGTGTTCTCTTTTTTTGGTTAGAAATTTTTGAAAAGGGAAAACCCTAAAGAGAGAGAGAAAGAGAGAGAGAGAGAGAGAGAGAGAGAGAGAGAGAGAGAGAGAGAGAGAGAGAGAGAGAGAGAGAGAGAGAGAGAGAGAGAGAGAGATTGGTGAGAGGGGAAAAGAAAGTTAATCAGAGAATGGTTGGATTCGAGTGGTTTACTCGACAACGTGAGTGGTCGGACGGTCAAACAAGGCTGTCCGGCTAGGCGGTTGGGCAGTTTTTAGGAAGGTCACCGAAAGGGTGCCTTGAAGCATTGCGTTTTATCTTCTCATCTTTCTATGAATTTTTAAGGTGAGTGTGATGATGTATGGTTATAACCAACGGCTCATGGCTTAGCCGGTTTATTATTATGGTCGTTGGTCCAAGATAGGAATTGAATGGTTGATTACTTGAGTGTTGTGTGATGGATACATGAGGTTTTGGCTGAGTGTATGCTTATGTTTTGTGCATAGAGAACTGAAAAATAGCTCTAGGCAGCCGGCGGATGGGAAGAATCTGCCAAGGCCGGCCCTTGGGGAGGAACCATGCTTAGCAGCCTCGACCACGTGGCCGAGTATTGTACGAATCAATCGGACCATGAGTTTTTTTTTCGATTAAAAGACTTGTTAGGCATGTGTAAGGGATTACCCAATTAGGCTGAATGATTCGCATCACTAAGAAATTATATAATAGTGTATGCTTGATTTTGTGGCAGGTGCTAAAGATGGCACATGATGATGCAAGATAAGGGGCCGATAGGTATGAGCGGTGTTCAAGTCATATAGGTCTAGTATTGTATAATATTGATGGAATACACTAAAACAAATATGTACCAATCCTTGGTTACTAATGCAATACACTATGTGGCTTTATTTGCTTCTACAATTGTGTGAAGGGAAAAGAGAATTATATGGTTCAAACTTCGCTTGAATATTACAACTAAACATGATAAAAACTTAAAATATGACTGACTGACTTGAGTAGCCTATCGATCCAGGTAGTGAGAGGACCGCTCGGTCTAGAGACCGAGGGACCTTACACAAACCTTACTAAGAATGCAAGAAGACAATTCCTTGAAACTGAGATATAAAGAGTTGATCAGAAACCATCTTCTTCTCAAAACCTTTACCTTCAACTGCACACACACCCTACCTTGTCACTGCTACAATGTTGCTAAATCAGGTACCAATTAAGACAAACTATAAAATCCATGAGAGATTAACCGGATTACATCCCTCTCAAAGAGTCACAAAATCACACAAACAGGCTGAGAACACAGCTGCCTCATCACAGGAGAAACATCTAAGCCTGAAACTTCAACTCGATAGGAGACACATATGGAAGCTGGACAAGGGTGCAACCCTTATACACCACCGAGAACACCGCCCCACGTGTCCAGATTTACAAGTGGACCATCGGATTTGCGATAACAAGTGTTCTTCATAATACTCTACAACACATGGGGTAAAGGAATAAATCTAAAAAGTGGAGAAGGAGATATACAAGACTAGAGAGAGAAGAAACAATCCGGCGGCGGCCAACCTTAGGTTTTAAGTGAGAGCATTTTTTCAAAACTTTTTTTGATATGTTAATCATACTTTAAAATAAATGCTTAAAGGAAGTATTATTCACAGAAAAAAGTGGTGATGATTCGTCTTTCATCTCTAAAATTTAGAAAATCTCTAATAAAATTATTTAAGAAGTTTGTATCCTACATGTCGCGCTCACGTTAATTCTTAGAACGTTTAATTATAAAGATATCCTTAGTGAATTAAGTTTATTATACCTAATTTCCATTAATATTTTTTTCTATTCTAATAAGATTTTTAAATCACTTTAAAATATATATCAATTTTCGTATTTAACAAAAACGAATTTTCTTTTATATAAATTCCATTTTATAGATTTTTTTGTTTATATTTTTTCCTAAATAACATTACTTAAATTCTTTTAGGATGTTTAAGTATTTAGTATCTCTTTTTCTTAATTGAAAAGGAGAAATCACAATAGTTAGATATATTTTAAAAACATAATATCAACCATAATTAATCAATTATACCAAACTTAAACATAATAGTATTTTTGAAACAAATATCAACTACAAGTTGAAGTTTTTCAAACAAATAACAATCTTAACTAAATAATATAAAATTATACAAACAAATAAAATAAATATTAATAAGCATGTATTATATTTTCGTATTTAAATATTTATATCCGCGCAAAAAAAGCGTAGGTAAGTCATCTAAATAAAGTAGTGTTTTTTTTAATCGTTACTTAATGATAGAAAACTAATTTTCAAAACTACAAACAAGAAGCATGCATTCTCACCATTTTAAACTTTTTGTAGAAACCAACTATGACTAAAATATATTTATCTTTCTGGGCATATATTTAGAAAAAACTTCAAAGCTAAACATATTTGAACTACGATACATTATATTGTGAGAATGAAACCATAACATGTAAAAAAATAATATGGTGTTTTCAAAGTCAGTAAACAAATTCTTAGAGACTCCAAAAATTAACGCACCGGCGTCATATAAGACAGAACCTACATTCCAAGTGAATGAGTACGGAAGACCTATCAACCCTACCTACCAACCATAGACAATAGAGGATTTACACCCTTTTCCCTCAATCCAAAAGTGAATCATATTTAACGACTGAACACAATAACTAACTACAGATAATTTGTTATTGCCATGTAAAACCATACTTTAAATTTATTTATTTATTGGTCAAAACCATACTTTAAATTCAGAGAAAGTTTTACATGGATTGGAGATCATTATTTGCGTCGCTTTGATTTTATATTGTTATTTGTTTTGCCTCTTTGGTTACTCATTCTGCCAGTAGCAGACTACCGTAAAAAAATTATATTTTGGTTTAATCCTCGTAATTTTGTTATGTAGTCAGTAGTTTAAATCACGAGTAACATCAAAAAGCAATAAAAATGTTATTCTTCGTTTACCAAAGAAATAAAAATAGAAATGTTATTTTTCTTGGACCTTTTCTTACTCTCGAGATGGAATCCACGTCAGAAAGTATCATTCGTCAAGAAATGTTGCAACTTAAAATATAATTTCTAAAATTGATAAAGAAAAAGATATCCAGTGATTTTTGTCTGTTGCATTTGAAGCTGTTGGAATATAGAAAAATGACTGAATACTCAAATGAACTCGAAAATAAATTTAAAATAAGTCTTATCATTTTAGTTAAAAGACAAATTGAAGAAAATAGATATCATATAATATTAGCAATGATAATTGGAACGTTTTATATCATATGGCAAAAATAAAAAACGCCACCTCAAGATTAGCATCAGCAAGCACTGATGGGCAACATCAAAGGAGATGATAACGTAAAATATAATTTAGACGACTTTAAGTTGCACAATAGTCCACTTAAAAAACATGTAAATATTATCCAAAGACTTCCCAGGTTCTTTGTTTACCTATGTTTTAAGCTTAACTAGATTTTGAAAGTGCATAAAGAAATATAACCTTTTCACAAATTTTAGTTTTATGATATTTAGTTATTTTAGTTAATATACATGATGTAAGCCGACGCTCTCGAGGTCTGTGACCTCAATCGGTGGTGCTTCTTAGTTATTTGCTTACAAATGCCCAACCAGTGTCTTCTGTTATACTAACCGATTCGGGTTTGGTGTTGGAGGATTTGATTACGACTTCTTTCCCCTTCAGCATTTTTTGTAGAAGCCGGAAACCCGAATGGATACAAACATATATAAAAGCGAGATATGATCTCTTTATTTAACTCTAAATATTTGATTCATAGTGATACAGGACTGTGCCAAATACCGAGTCCAGAATACAACCATGGCAGACGATTCACGCTTCACTCGCGAACGTCCTAACGAACTATAAACACTACAAAATACTCTCGAACTATTGACTTACGCTAAGGGATTTTTCTCTATTGGTTTTCGATGTGAAAATAGTTGGAAATGAAGGAAGAGGAGAGTCGATATTTAAAGAGGAGATGAGGAGCGGTTTTTCGAAACTGTTGTAAACGTTTTCGAAAATCTGTCAAGGATCTCGGACTGGAACGTTAAGTAGTTTTCTCCGCAAGTTCTCTCTTTGTTGACTCATTCTGCTCCATTTGGAACAGATAAACTTCGTGTCGTTTGTACACGGATATCATGATGTTTCTAGAAATGAAATGGCAAAAACGTTTAGCTTAACTTGGTCCAAAATAATTTTATTGGGCATACGGCCTTTCCCCAAGACCCAAGATCCACGATCCAGGATGCACGCGCCCGCGCCGAGCCAAGCGGGCCGGACGGACAGCGGCCGTGATGCGCGCGTGGGAGGCGAGCCTATCCGCTCATGTGCGCCATTTGATCAAGTGTTAGAGAGAGCACACATATATATCACTCAAACTCACCTCTCATAGACGATGTGGGACAAATTCCACTTCATTCATTGTACATTTAGGCTCATTTCTTTTTAGTATTTGCTTTTTCTTATTTACCCATCGAGCTTTAAATAAATTAGTTCAATACACTCTCACATAAATAAAATGACTCTAAACATATGCAGACTAAATACAGACTCGATAGACTAAAAAACTTTATAAAACTTTACTGACTAGACTTATACTAATGACTAGACAGATAGACTTATCGAGAGTGTGCGAAAAATTCATTATGTTTGAGTTGGTGGCATTTTTAAGCCGTGAACCACTCATAATTAATATATGTCTGGTTTACTTTACAAGAAAGTGAACATAATGTCTTGAACCAACCGGTGTTTTATGTAGACCGAGACAACAAGCATAACACAACTTCATTTTCTCGTAGAATTTAGTTTTCTATTGTGTTCATTGTGGCCTTGAATTATCCATGGTTTTCATGAGTGAACTTAGAGAATATAGTCTTGCCTTCGTTCTCCTAGAAACGGCTTCATTTCACACTCATTAGGTGATTGACCATGAGAAGTACTGAGTAATACTCCGTTTTAGAAGCTATGGAATCATTAAAAGTTTATGCTTATCCTTTTCTCATTCGTTAGCACTTATCATCTTTAGGAGATGGGAAGAGACTACTTTGTCTCAAAGTGCTTTTGGTAGATTTTGTTTGATTTTGTTTTCCCTTTGAACCTACGATTTGGGATCTCCAGTCATGATAGGTAGGGTTGCAATCAAGCATCTTCACTCGTCATAGGCTTTAAACCTATTCTCTTTGATGATTTATCAACAACATCTCGTGGCAAACCTTTAGTAAATTGATATGCTAGATTGTCAGCCGGTTTGATGTAGTCTATTTTGATTACACCATTTGAGATAAGTTGCCTAATGGTCTTATGTCATCTTCTTCTGATGTGATGATATTTACCATTATAGAGATTATTCTGAGACTTAGCTATAGCTGATTGACTATCACAGTGTATCTGTATAGTTGGCACAAACTTTTCCCACATAGGAATATCTTATAAAAAATATGTAAGCCATTCAGCTTCTTCTATTGCTTTGTCTAAGGCTATGAACTCAGATTCCATGGTGGATATGGCTAACACTATTTGTTTGGTAGATTTCTATGATATTGCTACTCCTCCTAGTGTAAAGACATATCCACTAGTAGATTTTGAGCTTTTAGAATCTGATATCCAGTTATAGTGATATCATTCTAAAACTGTTGGTTCCTTACATTAGTAAATCACACAATCTTTGGTATGACGCAAGTAATTGAGTACTCTCGTTATAGTTTTCCAATGTTTATGACATTGATTACTTGTATATCGACTCAGTATGTTTATTGTATGTGCTAGATATAGCCTAGTACAATTGGTTAAGTACATGAGACTTTCGATTACACCTGCATACTCGTTTTGTGAAACCGCTTCACCTAAATTCGTTGTTAAGTGATGTAAGAGATCTAATCGAGTTTTGGCCGTACCATTAGAGTAATTTTTAAATCTATCTAATATTGTTTGAGCATGATGAATTGGATTAAGATAATTTCGTTTGAATTTCTTGTGACTTTAACCCCGAGAATAACATATGCTAATCTCATATCTTTCATCTCCAATTTTTTTTTAGCATGTTTTTTGTTTGATTGATTATGTATTTATTGCTTCCAACAATGAGCATATCATCTACATATAGACAAGCAAAATATACACATTTTTATAGTTTTGTAGTATATACATTTATCACATTCATTAATTTTGAAAACATTTTGACATCATTGTGTTGTCAAATTTTTTGTGTCATTGTTTATGAGCTTGTTTAAGCCCATAAAGTAACTTTACAAGTCGGCATACTTTGTCTTCCTGTCCAGGAATAATAAAACCCTCAGATTGTTTCATATAAATTTATTCTTCTAAATCACCGTTTAGAAAAGCGGGTTTTACATCCATTTGATGGATTTCTGGGCCTCTTATAGCTCCATTTGCTATCATCAGCTTTATTGATGTAATATCCTTACTGGAGAATATGTATCAAAATAGTCAAAATCTTCCTTTTGTCAGAATCTTTGAACTACAAGTCTTACCTTGTATATACCTCGTATTCCATCAAGGTTTAGTTTGTGTTTTAAAATCTATTTACTCCCTTATGCTTTGCAGTCTGGTGGAAAATCCGTTATATACCATGTATAATTTTGTATGATATAATCAAATTCACTTTTGATAGCTTCATTTCAAAAATGGAGCTTCATTTTTGATCATTTTATACTATAAATATTATTAAAAATCTTCATCGAAGAATTTTTTTCTTTCGAGCTCTTTTACTCCTTCTAGGTTTATCTTTTTTTCATCTTCCGAAATATCATTTATAGAAAGATCAACATTTGTCTCAAGTTCTGAATCATTGTGTTGTCTCTTTCTTCTAATGTTCATTTCGAACCTTGTTTTTTCTTGCATGGAAAAATATTTTCGAAGAAAGATGAATTTCCGTAAATCATGGGGCGAGATAAAGTTAAGTTCAAATAACCTAATAAGTTCAAATAACCTAATAAGAAGAAAATGAACTAAACGACAGGGTTGATGGTAAATATTGGTAAGGAAGTAAGCCCTTCAAAAAAAATAAAAAAAATATATATATATATATATATTGGTAAGAGCATTTCTAACCTCATTCCATAATATACTGTAAAATGGAGTGGAAAATAGAGTAATAAACAGACCTATTGGAGATACTAAGTAGCAGTCAAAAAATTGTATCCATTTTTCATGATATTATGCATGGATTAGATATATCATGGTGGATTCTTTAGAAAAATTGCGTCTTCCACAAAGAAATATAAATAGAGTAATGATTTTTTTGTTTGTTCATTACTCTATTTTCTATTCTATTTTTCAATAAATTATGGAGTGGGGTTGGAAATGCTCTAAGGAGCTAAACGATAGGGTTGATGGTAAATATTGTTTGAGTTGATCTTAGAGTATTCCATTTTATAGTGAGATGAGTTTAGGAGATTCGTTGCAAAATTCTTTGAAGGAAAGCATATCCGTAAAGCGTAATTGTAGTGCTGCAGCTGCGATTGGCCAATTAGCATGACGCTATTATTTATGAGCACTTTTCTTTTGTCAACTGGTTATGATGTGGGACCTGTAAGTTATTCTTCTTTTTTTCGCTGAAATCCTGCAAGTTATTCGCCAACCCACTTATGATTATAAGTTACTAAACCGAAAACAAATATGAATATAAGTCAAATCGCACTAATAGAAACTAAATAAATGAGATATATAATTAATGTGACAGTAATATAATAAGTTAGATTCGAATGAATTATGTATATTTGACTAAATTGTACCTTCTTAAAAAACATTTGAAATATATGTCAAATTGTACATATAAATAGATAATCAATATGATTAAAATAGAACACCATTTTTTCAACTTTCCCATAGTTTAGTTTAGTATTCATAGGGCCATTACCAATTGACCTTTTTTTTTTGTCTTCAACATAATTAGATTCATTAACACTCCACAAACAAATATGGTAATTCTACATCCGTATGAATATAAATTACTTAAACTAATAAATCGAATATTTTCTAAAACTAAGTTATTTTAATGAGAAATTCTTTTAGTAGCTCATTTTAGTTTGTTTGTCACAAAAATAGGTTTTAAAGAAGAAAATGACCAAAATATTTTTTTTAGAAGCTAAAAATGCATTTATATGCATTTATACCTCTAGGGTTAACTAATTTGGACTTTAGGGTTTAGAGTTAAGGGGTGGGTTTGAGGTTAGGGTTTCAAATTTAAAAAAAAAAATAAAAAAAAAAATCAAAATTTCAAAAAAAAAAAATCTATTTTGGTCATTTTATTTTTTGAGGGCTATTTTTGTGACAAAAACTTAAAAAAATCTATTTAAGAGAATTGCCTTATTTTAATTCTTATGGCATATTCGTTAAAACATCTCATTAAAAGCTAAAACAGTTACAAAATACTTTAAGTATGTAACATTTTTTTACTAACCCTAACCTTAAGTGTGTGACATAACAAAATATAATAGTATATCTATTTTGATAATCGAGAGAATCATAATATTTTAGCACTTGAAGAAAATAAATTTCATTTAAAACACATATTTACATATAACTATATTATAATGACTAAGGGTTTGCTACGCACGGAACAATTATTATTATTATTTTTATTGATTTAGCTTTAATAAGTTTTTTTATATTAATTTGCTATGATGATTTAGTATATTTTATTTTATTATATTGTACTACTATGTTTGTTTGATTGTTATGTGTATAAAATTTGTTTTTTATTATAGATGATCTATTTTAGTAAAATGTTTAATATTACATGTTGACCATAATGTCTTTTGTTTTTTGTCATTTATTTTTGTTTAATGTTAGTAGATAATATATTAAAGAATTATGTAATATTTTTATTAATTTTATTATTTTAAGAACAAAGAGTGAAAAAACATTTTCTCAAATTTTAGTAAAGGAAAGAAAAAAAAATCCCCAAAATTATAATAAATATAAATTTTAATAGAAAACTAGAATTTTTTTTATTTTGTTTGTAATAATAACATAAGTTGCATCTTCTCATGTGTTTGTTGGGATGACATGTAATTGTCGATTTCATTATTTTTAGTGATGTCATGTAACATGGTATTTGTTCGTCTTATATGCCGTGAAAATATGTTTTGATTTGTTACCAACACTGATCACCCATAGCTTCACATTATCGCCATTCTACTTTGTCTAAGTATATTTTCACGATATTTTTTTTCCTTTGCATAACAATAGTATGCTATAAAAGTAGTATACATTTATATACAAACTTTTAGTAGCCAAGTGAAGACAATGAAGCTCTACATCGTTGTTGTTTTGATGAAAATATTCTTGTATGCCTTTGATATAGTGAGTTTGTGGGTTACCGGCGTTAAGACATCTACTCATTAGATCCTCATATCTGGTAAGTGAGGCGAGAGGTTAGTCGTTCAAGATTGAGAATTCTATTTATTAGGACACCTTGTTGTTTTAGTGGAGTGAGGTAATGTTTTAGACGATCGCATGATATCACAAACGGTTGGACTTGAAACTTTACTACCAACTGAGATAATTTCTGTTTGGATATCTTGTTGGAGATTTTCTATTTTTGATAGGGGATGATTTCGTCTAATATATTTGTAATTTTTCAAGTGATATGATAGTTATTTCGGATGGATGATTTTATTTTAATTTCAGTGTTTTGAAACCAGATCAGCCGGTTGGACCGTGATGCGCTCTTATAGCCGGTTATGAGTTATGCTAAAAACTAGATTTGAATTGAACCGGTAAACCAAGTCAAAAACCATTTTTTTTTAACACCAAATGTTTATATTAAAACTAAATGCCCAAATGGGCTAAGTCGATCACAACTAGAAAGATCCTCAACGGTAAACTGATAAACAAAAATAACTAAAACATAATGAGGGATGGATGTGGCTAAGAAGAGAAGATACACATAAAGAAACTTCACTTGTAGTCCTAAAACCGCGCTCGAAGGAATGCAAAGAAGTAAAAAACGAAGTTGAATAACCCCACAAGTGGGTATTGAGAGCGAGAAGTCTGTGAACCTCTGTAGAAGAGAGAAGCTCCAGTGAGAGAGTCGCATAACCAACTCTATGAAGAACCGTTGATGCTTAAGACGGCGTAATGTGATGGAGTCACAACGGTGGTGTAGTAGCAAGCATATCTGGCGAGTCCACACTCTTGTACAGTATTTCCTTCGACGAGGAAAGGAGTGGGAGGATCGTATATCTGATTCTGTGAAGAATTGTCGATGTTTTAGACAGCGTAGTGTGATGGAGACGCAGCGGTGGCATAGTAGCGAGAAGATATGGAGTGTCCACACTCTTGCACAGTAGTAACAGCGATGAGAAAAGGCGTAGGAGGACTGTAGGGGAGACTCTGTGAAGAACTGTCAATGCTTGAGACAGCGTAGTGTGATAAATCTGCATCGGCGACGTAGTAACGAGCAAACCTGGCAAGTCCACACTCTTGCACAATAGATTTGGAGACGAAAGAGGGGGTGTAACAGAGACATTGTGGCAGTTAACTAGATATATCTTTGGAGGGGTCGTCTGTGACACCCCCGATCGTAGATGACCGGAAGTGATACGGTCGATGTTCCCCGATGGTCGACCCGAGGTTCTTGGAATATAACCAATCACCATAGACCAACAACCAAAGAACACCAACGCTCCTATCGGATATCACTCTAGGCTTTTCAACCCGACCAAACAATATCCGATAGTTAGTTCGTCCCAGACAAGAACTAATATCATATGAGAACTCGTAATTTAAAAACATTCATTTATACATTATTTATTTACTTTAAACATCTTACAAAGCGTTATAGTTTTTACCCTACGGCCTATTGCCCAACAACGTATTACAGTAAATATACAACAAAAGGTTCGTTGCAAGGACAACAAAATACTACCGCTGGTTGGCCGTTCCTTCTTCCAAAAGTAGTGGTCTCCCAACTAGTGGTTACCTGCACACACAACAATGAGTCATGAGCAACTAATTTACTCAGTGAATCTAGATCACTACACCATTAATCATAAACCAAACAATCATCAAATGCATAAACATGTTCATACAAGTACTAGTACTATACTTTAATATATCATTCAACATTGTGAATCTCATTTCATTTCTCACTTCCTTATTACCCGCCCATCTTCACCATACTTATAATTACATTATATATACTAGACCCGATAAACCACAAAGGCTAACCGAGCTTAGTAAGTTAGCATTACCATCATCCTCGAACGTCCTAATGAACATTCGGGACTGCATCGTCATGCAGTACACGGCCTCCAGGGTGCTACCCCATCATCGTGTCTTCATGACCTTGCTCCATTCGCAGGACCAAGTCACGGTAATGCGGGAGTTTAGGGATAGTGATTATATAATGAGTTTTCACTTGCTTCATAATTCAATAATTATTCCATAATTAATCCATAATTAATCATAATTAATTCTTAATTAATCCTAGATTAATCCTTAATTAATTCATGATTATTCTTTAATTAATCCATGATTGTTTCTTAATTAATCCAAGATTAATTCATAATTATTTCAGAATTTTAGTTAGTACTTGAGAACAAGTACTAAGAGGTGGCTAACCTCAATGCATACTTTCAGATTTCATTAAGTGTTAAGTGTTTACACTTAAGTAAACACCACATGGATCATAAGGTTTAGAGACTTTACTACTTACACATCCATCTAGACTCACCTAGAGATTGGTCTTGAAACTTGCTTGGACAAGGCTTGGCTCGCTCTTGAACAAGGCTGAACGGACCTGAGAATGGTTCATGATTTGATCGGTTATTAATGTTACTTCAGGACACACATTGGTTCACATCCAGCCATATCAAAACAAGCTTACCAAGTGACTGAGAGTACTGGATTGGACTAGCAACACTCCACAAGAAAACTGATCCAAACAGAACAAGGTACCAAGCTTAGACAATTGGTTCAAGGTAAATCAAAACAGATTGATTCATAACAGTTCAGTTCATGCTCATTTAAGGTTGGCTCTAATCAGTTCAAGCTCGGTTCTTCTTGTACTAAATCAGATCAATGTGGTTCTAGGCAGTTAACAATAGTTCAGGACAAGATCAACTGAGTTCAGTTTGGTTTAACTTCAATCACTCCATGACCACTTAGCTAGCAGTTTTCAAAGATTGATTCAATCTGGAACTTAACTAAACTAATCAGTTCACCATCTTATACAACTAATCCGACCACTACATGAGCTGAACAACACACTGACTTGATCAGAACAGAGCTGAGGCAAGAGATAAAGCTTACCCTAGATCACCCAAGGTTAGATGATCTTAACCGGTTCTCCTCTCTAAGATATACCCACTGCTGAACTGATCACAAAGAGAGATGGGGGTTTGGTTCAAATCAGAAACTGAAGAAGGGCTAGGGTTTAACTTTAATCAAACATCTCACCTTCTTCTATATCACACAAGCTGGTTTAGGTTGAATCAAGATGAAATCACCAAAGCTTCCCTGAATTTTTCCTTAGTTTCTCTTCTTCTTTATCTTGAATTTCCTTGCTGCTTTTCTCTCTGAATTTTTTTCTCTCTTTGTTTGAGCAACCAGAACGTGCAAGCAGGTCAAGGAAGGGTTTATATAGCTGAGAGGCAGTCTAATCTGAGTGTCTCAGCTTAACACAAAGCTGTGGCAAGCAAGGAACAGCTGGCATCCTGCTTCATTACATCCAGCCATCAGCTGCTTCCCTTTCCTTCCCTTTAAGAAATGTCCAGCAAGTAAGCAAGCAGGCAGCTTGTGCTTGTCATGTGACTTTTACTACACAAGCTAGGCAAGCAGGCAGCTGGATATCATGTGCTGGTTTAGACACCATAAGAAACTGGTCTATCTACTTCGGACAGTTTTCGACTAAATTTTCTCGAGCTTTGAATCTCGTCCTGTCTCGACCAAACTCGTCCAGCTTTCATAAAATTTGACCTACATAATTAATACTCGACCATAACTATCAAGTGAAGCCTTTTCGACCACAAGATAATCCCATCAAGCCATTAATTCATTAGTTTGATTTTTATTTTTAATTATGATCGATTAAACTCGAATCTGGC
The DNA here is from genome assembly GCA_012274485.2 of Sinapis alba. Lineage (NCBI taxonomy): Eukaryota > Viridiplantae > Streptophyta > Magnoliopsida > Brassicales > Brassicaceae > Sinapis > Sinapis alba. Next base: position 290,221 of record MU105701.1, on the reverse strand, counting down.
TTTTTCAGAATTTTCTCGACCAAAATTATATCCGCTCGTGAGGGTCATTACATCGTCACTTTAAACGAAAGCTTCACGATGGAAGATTCTGCACACAAACTAAAGCCCAAAAGATGGTCGGATCCCTGTAGAGTCTCAGCGGGGCATGGCGAGGAGGAGGTGACAAAGATCATAGTGGGACAGAGGTGACGAGTAACAATGGCAGCAGCATTGAGAACACTCGGCCTTACTAATGAAGAACACTTGATATGGGAGATGACGAGTCTGAGAGAAGCGACAGAGGTAAGGAGGCCCCCCAGATGAGGGAGAAGCTTCACAAGGTGTAAGCGGCGAGTCACAAGTCTCGTTGAAACAGCCTTGGATTGGAGCAGTGTTCGGAGACAAAACAGAGTCGTCTTGGTGACGACATAGAGTAGATATGGATTCTACACCCGAATGGCTTTGAAAGTCGTCGGAGGTGAATTCACTTGAGGAGCAGCAGAGAAAAATCACGACAAAGGTGTAGGGATCTAAGATAGAGAGGGTTGAAGGAGGCACTTCAGAGATGGAAAACCAAACAGATCGATCTAGAGACCCCACGTTCAAAACTAGATCTGATAGTTCCGCTTGAACAGACGAAAGAAACCGGGGAAACAGCTCTAAAGGGAGGAGTGGGAGGAGCAGTGGCGACGAGGTGGATTATAGAGGCGGTGGTGATGAGATGGACTCAGAAGGCTTATAGCATTTTCTGCTTGCTTATAGTTTATAAACGATAACCGAACTGATATAAACGATAATAATAAAGCGATGTTAAGGAAACAGACGAATGAAAATACAAATTGAAACCAGTAAGTAAAACGCATTCGTAATAAAGATGGTGGCGAGATATAATCTCTTTCCTTAACTCTAAATATTCGCTTCGTAGTGAGACGAAACTGTGTGAATACCGAGACCCAGGATACCACCATGGTTGGCGATTCACGCTTCACTCGTGAATGCCCTATCGAACTATTACTACGAAACACTCTCAACTATAGACTTACGCTAAGGTTTTTTTTGCTGGTTTCGCTTCGAGAAGTATGGAAAAAAACGTGAAAAATGAAGAAAGAGGAGAAGTGATATTTAAAGAGAAAGAGAAGACCCACTTCCCGCAACAGCTGCTGCACGTGGACGAAAATCTCGCGGAGATCGGGGAAAGTGAGTTACAAAACTTCCTCCCCAAGATCCTCTCTCATTTTTAGAATAAATATCTTGCAAACATATGAAATGCGTGTCGTTTTGAGACAAACTACGTATCGTTTAGACATAAACGTCATGCTATTTTTTATTTTAAAAATGGGAAAATCGTTGGGCTTAACTTGGTCCAAAAAGAATCTTATTGAACCGGAGGGCCTCCACCAAGACCCAAGACCCAAGACCCAAAATCCAAGGCCCAAGACCCAAGACCCAAGCCCAAGCCCACGCCCACGCCGAGCCGGACGACGGCGGCGGCGCGTGCGTGGGGACTCCTCTCTTCCCATGAGCTGTTTAACCCATGCTATCATGGGAACATATATATATTGCTCTATTTTCAGTCACACAACCGATGTGGGACTTGCATACTTCTCATTCATTTACGTAATGATAAAGCCACCAATTGGAGGCCCATTTGTATTCACGTTTTAATATTACAGCCCATTTGCTTAATATTAATTGATCCAACAATCCCCACATGAATAGAAATGACTCTAAACATATGCAGACTCGATGCAGACTCGAAAGACTCTAATTACTAAACTTATTCTAATCATGACTAGACTAGACAGACTTATCGACAGTGTTAGTGAAAAATTCACTGTGTTTGAGTTGGTGACATTTTTAAGCCTTGAACCACTCATAGTTAATATATGTTGGGTTTACTTTACCAGAAGGTGAACATGATGTCTTGAACCAACCGGTGTTTTATGTAGACCGAGACAACATGCATAATGCAGCTTCATTTTCTCGTAGAACTTAGTTCTTTATTATGTTCGTTGTGGCCCTGAACTATTCCTGGTTTTCATGAGTGAACTTAGAGAATATAGCCTTGCATTCATTCCCCTAGAAACGGCCGCATTTCACACTCATTAGGTGATTAACCATGAGAAGTATTAAGTAATACTCCGCTTTAGAAGCTATGGAATCATTAAAAGCTTATGCTTATCCTTGACACATTCGTTAGCACTTTTATCATCTTTAGGAGCTGGGAAGAGACTACCTTGTCTCAAAGTGCTTGTCGTAGATTTTGTTTGATTTTTTTTTTCCCTTTGAACCTACGTCTTGGGATCTCCAATCATGATAGGTAGGGTTGCAATCAAGCATCCTCATTCGTTATAGGCTTTAAATCCATTCCTTTTGATGATTCAGCAACTATATCTCGTGGCAAACCTTTAGTGAATGGATCCGCTAGGTTGTCGGCCGATTTGATGTAGTTAATTGTAATTACACCATTTGAGATAAGTTGTCTAATGGTTTTATGTCGTCTTCTGATGTGACGAGATTTACCATTGTAGAGATTATTCTGAGTCCGAGCTATAGTTGATTGACTATCACAATGTATGCGTATAGCTGGTACAGGTTTCTCCCACATAGGAATATCTTCCAAAAAATTTCTAAGTCATTCAGCTTCTTTTGCTGCTTTGTCTAAGGCTATGAACTCAGATTCCATGGTGGATCTGGCTAATACTGTTTGCTTGGTAGATTTCCATGAAATTGCTGCTCGTCCTAGTGTAAAGACATATCCACTTGTGGATTTTGAGTTTTTAGAATCTGATATCCAGTTAGCATCACTGTATCCTTCTAAAATCGCTGGTTCTTTACCATAGTGAAGCCCAAAATCTTTGGTATGACGCAAGTAGTTGAGTACTCTCGTTATAGCTTTCCAGTGTTTATGACCTGGATTACTTGTATATCAACTAAGTACGTTTACTGCGTGCGCTAGATCTGGTCTAGTACAATTGGTTAAGTACATAAGACTTCCGATCACTCGTGCATACTCATTTCGTGAAACCGCTTCACCGGAATTCTTTGTTAAGTGAAGTAAATGATCTAACAGAGTTTTTGCAGTACCATTAGAGTAATTTTTAAACCTCTCTCATATTGTTTGAGCATAATGAGATTGGGTTAAGATAATTTCGTTTGAATTTCTTGTGACTTTGACCCCAAGAATAACATCTACTAACCCCAAATCTTTCATCTCAAATTTTCCTTTGAGCATGTTCTTTGTTTGATTGATAATATCTTTATTGCTTCCAATAATGAGCATATCATCTACATATAACCATAACAAAACATACGTATTTTTGATAGTTTTGTAGTATATGCATTTATCACATTCATTAATTTTGAAACCATTTGACAACATTGCATTGTCAAATTTTCCATGCCATTGTTTAGGAGCTTGTTTAAGCCCATAGAGTGACTTTACAAGTCGAAAAACTTTGTCTTCTTGTCCAAAAATGACAAAGCCCTCAGATTGTTTCATGTAAATTTCCTCTTCTAAATCACCATTTAAAAATGCGGTTTTTACATCCATTTGATGGATTTCTAGGTCTCTTAAGGCTGCGATTGTTATTATCAACCTTATTGGTGTTATTCTCGTTACTGGACAATATGTATCAAAATAGTCAAAGCCTTCCTTTTGTCGGAATCCTTGAACAACAAGCTTAGCTTTGTGTTTACCAGGTGTTCCATCAGGGTTTAGTTTTTTGTTTTAAAATTCACTTTCTTCCTAATGCTTTGCAACATGGTGGTAAATCCGTTATATACCATGTATAATTTTGCATGATAGAATCAAATTTACTTTTGACGGCTTCATTCCAAAACGGAGCGACTGGTGAGGATATGGCTTCTGCTAAGGTTTTTGGATCATTTTCTACTAAAAATGCCATTAAAAAATCTTCACCAAAAGATTTTTCCTTTCGAGCTCTTTTACTTCTTCTAGGTTCATCTTCTTTTTCATTTTTTGAAATATCATTTATATAAATTTCATGTTTGTCTCAATTTTTGAGTCATTGTCATCGTCTCTTTCTTTTCTAGTTCGTTTTGAACCTTGTTTTTTCTTACATGGAAAAATATTTTCAAAGAATGATGCATTTCTTGATTCCATGACTGTATTTACATGGATATCTGATATTTCAGATTTATGTACCAGAAATCGATAAGCACTACTATTATGTGCATATCCGATGAAAATGCAATCCACTGTTTGGGTCCAATAGTGACCTTTTTTAGTGGCGGTACCGCAATTGTTTCCAAGCACCCCCACACTTTAAGGTATTTATACGAAGGTAAATTACCTTTCCATAATTCGTATGGAGTTTTGCCAGTTACTTTGTGTGGAATTTTATTGAGGATATAATTAGTGGTAAGCAACGCTTCCCCCCACATGTTCTGGGGTAACCCAAATTCCTGCAACATTGCATTCATCATCTCTTTTAGAGTTCGATTTTTGCGTTCAGCAACTCCATTAGATTCTGGTGAATAAGGAGCTGTAGTTTGATGGATTATTCCATGTTCTTTACAAAATGTATTAAATAGACCATCATACTCGCCTCCTCTATCGCTTCTAACTATTTTAATAGTTGTTTTAAGCTGATTTTCGACCTCGAGTTTAAATTCTTTGAATTTTTCTAAGGTTTCATCTTTGCTATGTAATAGATATACATAACAATATTTTGTGCAATCATCTATGAAGGTCACAAAGTACTTTTTCCACCTCTAGTTTGTGTATATTTTAAATCACATAAAACGGTGTGAATTAAATCTAGAGGTTTATTAGTTCTTTCAACATGAGGTGAGGGTGTTTTTGTGAGTTTAGCATGTACGCATACTTCACATTTTTGTTTACTTGTTTTAAATTTTGAGAATTATATTTAAATTCATTAATCTTTGTATTGAGTTGTTGTTTACATGGCCTAATCTTTCATGCCATATATTAAAAGACTCAACCAAATAAGCAACTGGCTTTTTCTTATTCATTGAAGTTGAAGCTTCTGGAGTTACAACTTTTGGAATTACAACTTTTGGAGGGACAGTCATTACATTCATTTTGACCAGTCCATCCTTAACATACCCTTTTCCCAAATACATCCCATTCTTCCTAATCACGAGTTTATCCGCCTCAAGAGTTGTGGTGAATCCATTCTTGCTGAGCAAGGTTCCCGAGACCAGGTTCTTCGTCATGTTAGGCACATGCTTCACATTTGTCAGAGTGACTTCATGTCCAGATGTCATCTTCAGAATCACTTTGCCGCGTCCTTCAATCTTGGAGACTGCAGTGTTTTCCATGAACAACTTCTTTTCAGTCTTGCTTTTCTGATAGGTATTGAACATCGCCTTATCAGTGCAAATGTGGGTGGTAGCACCTGTATCGTACCACCATTCCTTAGGGTTGTTACCTTCAACCATGTTGGCCTCAGTAACCACTGCAACGAGATCATGTTCAGTGAGATTCGCTTGAGCCTTCTCATTTCTGATCTTGCTGCGACACTCAACAGTCTTGTGTTCTACTTTGTGGCAGTAGTGACATTTCCCTTTGAATTTTTCCACATTTGCTTCCCACCTTTCTTCTTAAGGTTTGGTCCATAAGCTTTCAATGGTGTCACCGTTTTGAAAGGCTTAGCAGGAGAGTGGACGTGTGCCTTTCCTTTGCCTTTGTGCTCGGCCATATTGACACTATGCTCCTTAGCATTGACAGAATTGACCTTGTCAGCAATTCGGTTTCTAGATTCCATCTGAAGCCTCATGATGAACTCCTCGAGACCCATCTTCTTCTTCTTGTGCTTCAAGTAGTTCTTGAAATCCGCATAGCTTGGAGGAAGCTTTTGAATGAAGCTGAAAGTTGTGAATGTCTCACAAATAGACATCCCTTCAGCAGCGATTTCATGGCAAATGAGCTGAAACGCTTCCATCTGATCCATGATGGGTTTTGAATCCACCATTTGAAATCATGGAACTTGACAACCACATACTTCTGGCAGCCATCGTCTTCACCTATGTACTTCTTGTCCAATGATCTCCACAACTTTTTCGCAGTGGGAGTCTCACAATAGACTCGGTATAATGGATCAATGAGACGACCCAAAATGTAGCATTTGTAGATGAAGTCAGAGTGGACCCATATGTCAACACATGCGAGAGTGTACACATCTTCAATCCCGTAAGGGACTATGGGCTTGTCCTCCTGGATGAACTTATCCAAATTCATTGTTGTGAGGAAGAACAACATCTTCTTCTGCCATGTTTTGAAGCCTTTGCCATCAAATTTGTCTGGCATCAATCCTTGAGAGATCATGCCAGGGACTGCCGGAGGAGTTATAACTGCAACCGGAGTACTTGTGGTTCTTTGATTTGAACCATTTTGATAAAGACCAGCACCAAAAAAGCTACAGCGTGTGGTCTCATCAGCACCATTACCCACAGGTAGGGTAGTTGTTGTTGTTGCTGCAGCGGTTGACGCTGTGATTCCAGCAGTTGTCACGGTTGCATCTGTTGCTGCAACGTTGAGTGGAGTTTGGTTGATGGTAGTGTCAGTGGGGGTGTTGTTTGAATCCGTCATTTTTCTGTTGAGAAAACATGAAAACGGATTAGTACTCCATTCAACAATAACATATTAACATATTATTTGAAGAAAAAATAATAGTTTTAAATCGATTGTCATTTTTGGTGTTTGAACCAAATTATATCGATATAAGTCTGAGAAAACGTTTTGCAAACTCGCTTAAAAGCGTTCGCAGAAACCGTTTGTGGTATATCTAAAATGTTTCGCAGAAAATGCTATAAGCAAACTGCAAACCCGTTTATAGAAATTTTTTTAAAAAAAAACGTTTCGCAAAATGCTACAAAGCATAACGCAAACCGTTAATCATTTGGTTTGAATGGAGATCGTTTACAATCGATCACAACCAGAAATGATAATAAGCCAAGACCCGTTTTGCAAACTCGCTTAAAAGCGTTCGCAGACACCATCAATGAAGGCGTTTTTATTGTTTCACAGACTCGCTTTTAAAAAGCTTCTGTGGAAACTAATCGTTTTTATAACGTTTTAAGAATTATATAACAATAAACGTTCGCGATAGTGATATAGAGCAAAAACGTAAACTGTTATGAGATACTTAAGAAACGTCTCGCGGAAGTGCTAGAAAGCAAATCGCAAACACCATTTCAAAAACGTTTACAAATCCTTAAATACACTGTTTAATAAATCATTTTCAATCCGATTAAAGCTTTTGAACAGAAAGCAAAATTAGAGTTAAGATTGTAGAAGCCGAAAAACTGAACTGATATAAACGATAATAATAAAGCGATGTTAAGGAAACAGACGAATGAAAATATGAATTGAAACTAGTAAGTAAAACGCATTCGTAATAAAGATAGATGCGAAATATGATCTATTTCCTTAACTCTAAATATTCGCTTCGTAGTGAGATGAAACTTTGCGAATACCGAGACCCATGATACAACCATGGTTGACGATTCACGCTTCACTCGTGAATGCCCTATCGAATTTTTACTATGAAACACTCTCGACTATAGACTTACGCTAAGGGGTATTTTGCTGGTTTCGCTTCGAGAAGTGTGAAAAAAACGTGAAAAATGAAGGAAGAGGAGAAGCGATATTTAAAGAGAAGGATAAGACCCACTTCCCGCAACAGTTGCTGCACGTGGACGAAAATCTCGCGGAGATCGGGGAAAGTGAGTTACGAAACTTCCTCCCCAAGATCCTCTCTCGTTTTTAGAATAAATATCTTGCAAACAGATGAAATGCGTGTAGTTTTGAGGCAAACTACGCACCGTTTAGACATAAACATCTTGCTGTTTATTATTTTAAAAATGGCAAAATCGTTGGGCTTAACTTGGTCCAAAAAGAATCTTATTGGGCCGGAGGCCCTCCACCAAGACCAAGACCTCCACCAAGACCCAAGACCCAAGCCCACGCCGAGCCGGGCCGGACGGCCGGCGGCGGCAACGCGCGCGTGGAAACGTCTCTCTTCCCATGAACTGTTTAACCCATACTATCATGAGAACATATATATATTGCTCTATTTTCAGTCACATAAGCGATGTGGGACTTACATACTTCTCCTTCATTTAGGTAATGATAAAGCCACCAATTGGAGGCCCATTTGTATTCACGTTTTAATATTACAGCTCATTTGCTTAATATTAATTGATCCAACAAAGGCGGCGGCGAGGAGGTATATGATAGTGAGGAGGTAACACGAGGCAGTAGCGGTGAAAACAAACGACGACATAAAGACTAACAGAAACAACGATGAACTTGTTGGATAGAGGGAGCAAAGCCAAGAGGCGAGGCCATCAAGCTCGGATGCCACCAGCTTTGGGAAGTTGAAGTGAGACGCAGGGAGTTGTGTCTTGGAGGGTCTCCATATGTCATAGACTGTAATATTAGTCAAACACCTGTTAAATTTACTAAAACCAGATTTTCTCATATTCAAGTTTAAATAAAATAAAAATTACATTTTTTAAAAAAATATCATAAAAAATTATATTATTTTAACATCTATTAAAATAAATTATCTTTCTTTCTAGTTTAATATTATTTTTATAGTTATTATTTTATTTTCATATTGTCAAATTTTTATTATTATTGTAAAGTATTAATTTTTTAACTTTGTTTAGTTATGATAAAACACCGTATAAATGAAGCAAAATGAATATTGTATAGTTGTGAGTTTAAAATAATATTAAAACATTATAAGATGATGCAAAATATATTTTGTATAGTTTTAAATTTTTTGATAAGTGAATTGTTAATGGGGGCACATGACAGCAAACCGTCTTGTCACTTATCAAAAGAACATAAAACGTTAACTTTAAATATATAGAATATTATTTTGAGTTATCATTTTATTTTTATATTGTCAAATTTTTGAAGAGGTAAATATACACTTATAATTCTAAAGTTAACTAATCTAGACATAGAGTTTAGACTTAAGGAGTAGGGTTTTAAAAGGGGAGTTTCAAATATTAAAAATTAAAAATTAAATATTAAAATTTTTAAAATAAAAAGGTATTTTGATCTTTTTTTAAGGCTATTTTGTGATAAAAACTTTAAAAATGTTATTTTAGAAAAATGTTCTAAATATATTGATAATCAACAAAATAATTTTTAATATATTATATAAATAATTTAATTTTGAATTGATAATCAAATAGCATTATAGAAATTTATTTTGATATTACAATCGTGTAATTAGATTAGTTATCAAGAATACATTTTTAAAAATATTGCATATTTTTAAAAATTTGTTTTATTGAAGTCCACAGATAAATACATTACTTCGAATACCTTTTGATATTTTTAACAATTTTATATAAAAGAAAATTTGCAAAAAAAAAAACTACCTAAAATATTGTGAGAATATCATGTGAGATTGTGAGATAAAAACAATTTCAAAAGTGTATTCTTCAGATAAATAAATTTATTTTACTAATTCTAAAAATGCATAAGATATCATGTCGTATCGAAAACAGTCTTTCGGAGAAAACGGAAAAACGCTATATGGTCATGGTTTGAGTCAAAACAAGGGACAGTATATGGTCATGGTTTGAGGTGAGAGTGCCTGATATTGACATGATGCATTCATCCTTGCCTTATGGCGAGCTCGCTAGGGAAGGACCCGAGCTCGCCCTAAGGAGAGTGTTGGGGTTAAAATCGGCCACGACGAAATCAACGGCTCAAGTCCTCGGAAAATGCTTCTTTCAAAGCTTTGGCTCATGAAAGTTTTTTAAAAAGGATCAAGCCACAAGAAGTAAGTCACCATGCAGCGAGTCCCAACTTGCAAACACGGGTCGCCATATGGTGACCCGCACCCTGCAAACACGGGTTGCAATATGGCGACCTGCACTTGAGAAGCATGGGTCGCTATATGGCAACCCTCAACCTGCAAACACGGGTTGCCATATGGCGACATGCACTTGAGAAAGCATGGGTCACCATATGGCGACCCGCACCCTGCAAGCACGGGTCGCCATATGGCGACCAACACTTGAGAAGCATGGGTCGCCATAAGGCGACCCGCACCGTACAAGCACGGGTCACCATATGGCAACCCGCACTCGCAAAGCACGGGTCGCCATATGGCGACCTGCACTCGCAAACCATGGCTTGCCATATGGCGACCCAGACTCGCAAGACCGGGATTGCCATATGGCGACCCGTACTCGCAAGACACGGGTCGCCATATGGCAACCCGCACTCGTAAGACACGGGTTGCCATATGGGAACCCGGACATGTTGAACACAGGTTGCCATATGGCACCTGAACTGTACAACCCGGGTCGCAATATGGCGACTCATACCGACACAGTCTGGGTCGCCATATAGCGACCTAGACTCGCACAGTCCGGGTCGCCATATGGTGACCTAACCCTTCACAGACCGGGTCGCCATATAGCAACCTCAGCTCGCCAAGCCAGGGTCTCCATATGGCAACATGTGCCTCCTCTTCGTATTCCTATTTGATTCACGATCTAAAATCTCTTCATTTCGTCTCAATCGGAGTTCCCGTTGAGATTTTATGATAGAAACAAGTAAGACTCGACAAACAACTTCTAGCTTGACGAGTACAGCCCCAGGTCGCCATATGGCAACCTGGATCACTCCCTCTAGCTCCTCTCTCAAAACTTGATAAAATGCTTTTCGTTTCGTCTCGATTGGAGTTACCGTTGGAACTTGACGATAAAAACCGCGAAGACTTGTTTTGGTATGAAGTTCAAACCGATCGTGTAAAATGGCAACGGTTGGCTTAACTCCAAAGTTTCCTAAGCTATACGAGAAGTTTTAACACATGCTGAAATCAACGTCGTATCGAAAACGGTCTTTCGGAGAAAACGGAAAAACGCTCAGAGTTGGCAAAACGGCCCGAGAGGCCTAAAACGCGATTAAAAGGCCCACTTACGTTTTCATACGAAACCAAGCCCAGTTGTGTTATGACGGTCTTGTCTTTATTCACACAAAGATAAATATTGAGAAATCAGAAGATAAATGCAAAATTTTCGAAGATAACCATGAAATCGTGAGAAAAAAGAATATTTCTGAAGTGATAAACTCGACCATGGGAAGAAAAGGAAGCGCGAAACCGCCTTGAAGACGAGTATATAAGAGAAGGCGAGGCTGGAGGCAAAGATAGAGAACTTTTAGCATTCATAGCAACTTATAGCAATATGTATTTATTTCCATTTTTGATATCCAGCTACTACTCGTTTAGAGATTTGCAGTCTTAGGTTATTAGAACTAGGATCTCGCGAACAACTCTTGTGGCAAAGGCTCTTTTCTTTCTTGTAAACGATTAAACGCAAACTCAGAATAATATCTCTTTTACTCTTCTTTTACTACATTCAAATTCTTCGCTATTTTGTTTGTTCTCATCGTTTGATTGTCTCGCATTTGGAGTTTACTCTTCTTTTACTACATTCAAGTGGTGTAATGGAGTTTTTAATGCATGTTTGAATCATAGTAAAGGTGAGTCGAACACCATAATTACCCAAGATTCCATTACATGATCAATATGAAGATATCATAATATTCTTCAAAACAGATTTTGTTTTTATGTGAATTAAATCTTACATAAATAAAATAATAAGTTAATGGATATCAATTCCAATAACAAATTCACACTCCAAACCCAAATCTATATATCTTAAGTGGTTATTTGCTAGTTTCTACACTTAGCCAAATTTAAAAGCTTTACAAGCTTTTCAAGTCACCCACTTTTGATCTACATTTCTTATTCAAACCAACTCCGATTTTGATATACGAGTACATTACTTCATAGTGTCAAACATTCGGTTATTTCGACGAACGTTTTCGTCCTGAAACTTACCAAAAAATAGTTTAAAATTATTTCGTCAAAAAAGAGTTTCAACAATTCTCCACATGAATAGAAATGACTTTAGACACTAGAAGACTCTACAGACTTGACTTCCTAGACAAGACTCAACTAAGGATTTTTTAGAGTACAAACAAAAAATCTACTGCATGATGAGTTGGTAACATTTTTTAGCCTTGAACCAGTCATTGTTAATAGCTATCGAGTTTACTCGGCCTGGAGGTGGCCATGATGTCTTGAACCCCTCCCCCCCCCCCCCAAAGTTTGGTGTAACCCTAGACAATAGCTATAACACAGCTTCATTCTCTCACAAAACTAGGTTCTCTGTTGTGTTCATTTTGGCCGTGGTCAGTCCTGGTTTCATGAGTGAACTTAGAGATATAGCATTTCCTTCATTTTGGCCGTGAACAGTAGTATCATGTACTACTCCATTTATATTTCAAAGCTACGGATACAAATCATTAAAAGCAAATGCTTATCCTATAATCCTTACATGTGGTACTTTTTAATCATCATAGGAACTGGGTATAGATCGAAGTATGACAGTGATTTGGGCAGATTTAGTTTGACTTAGTTTTCTCCTTGAACCTATTTCTTGGGATCTCCAGTCATTTAGGTAGAGTTACCGTCAAACCTCATCTTAATTCACAGGCTTACCCATTCCTCTTGACGATAAAACAATTTGATTTCATGACACACCTTCAATAAAAGGATCCTAGGTTGTCATCACAGTGAACATAGTCTCTTGAGATTAGTTGAGATTAATTGTCTAACGATTTTTATCATCTTTTTCAAGATACAATTAACCATTATACACAAAACTCAGTGACACTAGTTTTTTTTAATCATATTATGATTTTATGTGGTAAACTCAGTGTATATACACAAAATATGCATATTTTTATTCTAACATCTTTTTAAGAGTTTAGGAAATTAATCTAGAACTCTTTTAGATTTAAATGAATAAATTTTTTTTGAAAATATTACAATTTTCTTTACAAAATGTATTTCATTCTCAGAAATTCATATTTTTATATAGTTCTCTTAAGTTGATTTTTAAATTTAACTTGTATGGTTTGAATTTTTTCAAAACATATTTTTGTTTTTAGCAAATATACATATCATTACATGATATTGTTTGTGGCATCAAAATCACCATTCTGTATGGTTATTCTCAACCATATTTACTATAGAAACTACAAATACACATCAATTTCAATCAAACTGGTCTAATTTTTTTTATTATTTTTACATGGTCAATCTTTTTACGACTCGTGTTAAAGCATTGATGAAATATAAGATGTTTTGATTAATATTATCAAACATCTTATTTTCAATGGCAAATATTACAATTTTCTTTACAAAATATATTTCATTCTCAGAAATTCATATTTTTATATAACTATTTTCATAGTTCTCTTAAGTTGATTTATAAATTTAATTTTTATGCTTTGAATTTTTCCAAAACATATTTTTCTTTTTAACAAATATACATATCATTACATGATATTGTTTGTGGCATCAAAACCACCATTCTTTATGGTTATTCTCAACCTTGACTATAGAAACTACAAATACACATATCACTTTCAATCAAAATGATCTGAAATTTTTTATTATTTTTACATAGCCAATCTTTTTACGACTTGTGTTAAAGCATTAATAAAATATAAAATATTTTGATCAATATTATCAAACATCTTACTTTCAATGACAAATGACTCACTTAATCCATTTACATCCATAACATTTGATCCCTTAAGGACTAAAATGTTGTTTATAACTTTAATATATTTCACCATACTTGAAACTTGAATCTCTTACTCCAGAAAAAAAAAAAATCTGAAAGCAATAAATCCAAAACGTTACACACATTCTTTAAAGCAAATCACCACCATTAAACAAGTCAAAGCAACCATTAACCAAGGCAAAACATTAACACATTTTTCACTAAATGAAAAGAGACGTTTTTAACTATTTAATAACAAAAGTCAAGATACCACTACAAAACAGAATCTCTAAAGTCTTACACGTTAAAGCAATTAGAATATTGCAAAATTAAAAATCAAAGCATCTAACAAATATGCTCGTCCACTAATCTGCTAAATAATTGTGCAAAGTATTGAACCATAATAATGCTTGTCAAATATTTAAATCCGATTAAATTCTGAAATTCAAAAGAATTAATATTTAACCTGAATTATTATTTTTTTGAACTTAATTTCATATTTAAATGCATAAGAAATAAAACCATATAGTCCAGTGGGTAGTGTTTTTTGGTTAGCCAAACCAGTAAGAAAGACCCAATTCAAAGATTAGAGAAGAGAAATTAATGGTGAGCCCATAATGCAAGAAGCTATTAGGCCCAGATGGAAAGAAGAGAGTGCAGAAACGTCGAGAGTGCAGGATCAACTTCGATAGAATCGTAGCCAAACAGGAGGGTTTTCATTGCAACCACCGCTGCATCATTCTGGAAGAGAGCAAAGGGTTTGTATCTCGATAGCTTAGGATCCGGTCCCTAACTTGCCGGTCCACCAGTCTGCCAATAAGTCCCACTGATCGTGAAGAGTTTCTATGCAAGCGCCCGTTCCTTTCCTGCCAAACCCAATATAGACAGCATTGCCAGCAGAGAAGGATTAGTCTTCCACGCCAATTTTGACTGTGATACCTTTGAAGTTGTTGCAGAGCAGCCGACCAATTCCTTTCCGATGAGAAGCCACATCGCTGGGAGAGTGAAAACCATAACTCCCAAGCGTAAGAGCAGGAGAAGAAAAGATGGTCACGTGATTCAGAGGCTTGGTTGCAGAGCAAGCAGGATGGAGTAGTTTGCAGGCCCCAACTTAGTAGACGGTCCTTTGTAGGACACTTGTTTAGTACAAACAACCAGGATAGGAAATAGTGTTTTGGTATCCCTCCTGCAATCCAGACAATGTGATCCCAAGATACTTTTTCTCCTTCCCCATACAGTATTCTATAGACCTGACCCGTTGAGTATGTAGAGCTGATTTGTCCTTCTAATTCTCATTCATAGGAATCTTCTGTTACTGTCAAAGCAAGGGTTGTGAGGTGCGCTTGAAGATTTAGTTGCTTCTCAGATCGAGCGGGCGGGAAGTTCCAGTTACCCTCACTATACAATGAAGAGAGTGTTGCGTCTTTTGGTACTTTATGGAGTAGTTGGAATCGTTGGAGAAGTAGTTCTGAAGATTTCCAAATGGTGACCAATTGTCTGTCCAGAACCGACATGTAATACCATTACCAACTCTCAATTTTATCCAGTCATAGACAATACCTCGCATTTTGAGAATTTTATTTAGAAACCAGGAGCTTCGCGGGTTTGATTGAATTGTCCAGAAAGTATTGATGTTTCCATTTAGCACACTGTCCTTGAACCACACAACCCAGACCGAGCCTGCTCGGAAGAATAAGAGCCATATAAGTTTTAAGATACATGCTTTATTCCAAGTGATTAGACTCTTAACTCCCAAACCCCCTTCATTCTTACTCTTAGTGACAACTTCCCAACTAACTCTTGCTGTGTGTCTCTCTTCTATGTTTCCTCTCCACAGGAAGACACCACACAAGGAATTGATGCGTTTAACACAGGCCGATGGGAGAACGAAAGAGGAACACCAGAAGTTTGTAATTCCTGCTATCACAGTCTGGATAAGTTGAAGCCGGCCTGCGAAGGAAAGAGACCTCACACTCCAAGAGCAGAATTTTGTCTTCACTTGCTGAATAAGGCTTTCGCATTTCTGGATTGTCAACTTCCTAGAACAGAGAGAGACGCCAAGATACAGTACGGGGAGCGAGCCTTGTGGAAGCCCAGTGGAGAACTGGATTAAGTTTCATTCTTCATCAGACAGACCCGAAGAGAAGAAGGAAGACTTTTGTATACTAACCGCTAAGCCAGACCGAAGTTCAAACTCTTTAAGCACCTGAAGCACATCCTGGAGAGACTCGATGGAACCATCCATAAAGATCAATAAGTCATCCGCGAAGTAGAGATGAGTTAGTTTTGCTGCCTCACAACGATGGTGGTACTTAATCTTCATATCACGAGCAGCATTGTTGAGCATAAGGGACAGATTATTGAGAGAAATGACAAACATATAAGGTGAGAGCGGATCGCCTTGACGGAGACCCCTTCTTCCTTTAAAGAAACCGTGAACCTCACCATTATATCCTAGTGTAAAACTCGTTGTGCAAACACATGCACGCAGGAGGCCAATGAATCTCTCCGGGAGACACAATCCAGCGAGGCAGTTGAACAAGAAGTCCCAAGACAAGGTATCGAATGCTTTTGCAATATCCACTTTGATTGTTAGCCTCTTTTGACCCGATATTTTGTGGTAACCATTTATCAGCTCAGAAGCAAGGATGGTGTTCTCAATTAGGAGTCGCCCTTTCATGAAAGCCGTTTGATTTGGGACAATCAGAGAAGGCAATATTGGCTTCAAGCATTTAACCAGTATCCTCGAATCGTCTTGTAGATTTTAATCAAGCAAGATATCGGCCTATAATCCCTGATAGAAGTAGCACCATGGAACTTAGGAACAAGAGATAGGATAGTCGAGTTAGCGGCAGCAGGCAAATAAGAAGAAGTGAAAAACTGGGTGATGGAGGTCACCACTTCAGGTCCTACTATATCCCAGGCCGCTTTATAAAATCCAGAAGTTATACCGTCGGGTCCAGGTGATTTGTTTGGGTTCAGCCTGAGAAGTGTACGAGAGATCTCATTAGCAGTAGGAAGAGATATCATAATCTGGCTCTCTTCAGCAGGGCATACAAACGCAGATAGAGTCTGGAACCAGAATGGAGGTGAGAACAAAGTAGGATGAAGCAGAAGAGGACCCAATATTGATTGGAAATGACTGACAGCATGAACCGACATTTGCAACGGATCCAATATCAAAGCACCAGTCGGCAAGAGGAAGCTTCTGATTGCATTGTAGTTCATCCTGACTTGGACCACTCGAAAAAAGTAAGCTGTATTTTGGTCCCCTTCTTTCAACCAATTTATACGGGACCTTTGTCTGAAGTAACTCTCCTCGATGCTTCTTAGGAACTGCCACTTTTGTAATAACTCCTTTTCTTTTTTGAACACTGCAGTGGTCGGCGACACTAAGGATTGTACCTGCACATCTTGCAACAAAAGGTTAGCCTCACTCACTCTCTTTTGTATTTGTGAGAAATATTCTTATTTAACAGTTTTAACTCCCTCTTTATCTGCTTTTGCTTCCAGCATAGGTCCGTGAGGTTAGTCACTAAACTGCTTACGGCCTCATTCCAAGCTTGCAATAACACGTGATGAAAGTCAGGATGCTTGGTAAGGTAGTTGTAGAATTTGAAAGGCTTGGAACCGGAGGATGGGGTCTTAAAAGCAAGGTCAACAACACAGGGGAAATGGTCGGAGAAGAGAGGAGGCAGGAAAAGCGAGGTACAGTTTGGGAACAGGTCAAGGATAGGACAAGAAATTAGGAGACGGTCTAGCTTTTTGGCTATAGGTGAGTTCGATTGATGGTTACTCCAACTAAAGGTAGGACCTTGGAATCTGAGATCAAATAATTCCAGTTGAATGAGGATATCCCTAAGTTCAAGCATCTGGGGAGATAAGGAGTTGACAGCATGAGCTGAGTGCTCTGCAGGATGAAGAATCTGATTAAAATCCCCGCCTAGCATCCAAGTGGTTGAATGGAGGTCAAGAGACTGGTACAAGTTTAGTAGCTCAACCCAAAGGTCAGAACGCTCACTCCTCAGATTTGATGCATAAATTGCCGTGTAAACAAACATTGCTGAACCTGGGATCTTGACTTCACAGGTTAAAGACTGAGCAGATTGATGCAAAACCCGGACGAAGACAGACGACTTCCAAATGATAACAATTCTACCATCTTCATCACAAGCATGATTGGAGGTAAAATTCCAGTATCGATAAATTTTTCCCATTAAGTAGCTCAAATTCGAATCTTTGATGTGGGTCTCTAAAATAGAACCAAAAAGTGGTTTGTGGCTGTAAAGCCAGTCACCAAAGGGCTTATGTTTATCCGGGTCATTTAGACCCCGGACATTCCCAAAAAATATTTTACTATTCATAGTTAAAGGGGATGGGACTCTTCATAAAGAAGAGCACCCTTAGTAGCCAAAAAAAACAGAAGAGTTAGGGATGGGAAAAGAGGGAGGATGAAGTGGTTTAAAGGGAGAGTTTAGGTTTTTTCCTGAGGAGGAGGAAAGGGAGGGTAGGGAGGAGTAAAAGGCCAAATGGGATGAGAAAGATGGAGGTTTTATGAGACTAGGATTCGATAAAGAGCGTCTTAAAGAGTTTTTTTTTATTGTTTTTTTCTGTGGAAGCAGGAGGAATTAAAGGCGCAGGGAATTATGAGAAGGGGCTATTTCAAGAGGTAAAGGAGGAGCAGAGGAAGGAGGAAGAGGATTAATACTAGAGGTTTGAGGAGGGACAGTGATAGATACAAGAGGGGCGGGAACAGATGGTGAAGATAAGGTAGCAGGAACTGACTGAACACATGCAGGAGAGGAGGTATTAGCAGGAAGCAGTGATTGGGAAGAAGCTACCTTAGGGACATACTGAGGGACAGAAGCTCCAGATTTTGTAACTTTAGCAGCCTGCTTCTGAAACTTCAAAGGAGTTTTCTTAGGAGGTTCAGGAAGTAGAAGACAGTTCCGCGAGACATGGCCTAATTCTTTACAGTGAGCACATGTGGGGGTACCCATGGATAGTCAACTTGAACTTCCACTATCTCACCACTTTGCCTAATGAATTCCACCACTCGAGGGAGGGGTTCAGATAGCTTCACCTCCACTTTGACATGCGATAAAGTGAGGCTCACTAGATTCAAGGTAAAATCGTCTGTTTCCTTTTGTTCTCCAATTAAGCCAGCAACTAGACTGAAGCCAGATTGATAGCGTAAATCTAGAGGAACACCAGTAAGATGAGCCCAGATTTGAATGGCTTCATCTTTTCCAGAGTCAACTGAGCTAGAAGACCATTGAGAAGCATGGAACATTGAGTCACCAACGTACCAGATATTTTTTTCAAGAATTATCTGCCTAAGGTAATCACTTGGTATCCTTACTAGCATTGAACGAGATAAAGGGTTATTGTGAATCTCAACCCTTTTTCCTTTTCCCCACATATGGTTTAACACGCTCTGGATTTGGTTAAAAGACGGAGGCCTTCCATTAAACTGGCAGGTGATGAAGTCTTTATGCAATTCGGCACCTTTGTGAAATACTGAATCAGGTATCAACACACGGGGGGTGCCAGAATCAGAGGTAGAAACCGGAGCAAGCCTTGAAAGAGTTTTGTCATGAGACTTCCTAAGTCTTTCAACTAGAGAAGAAGAAGCAAGATGAGGTTGGTTTATTTGAGGAGGGTTAGTAGCAAATCGGTTTGAGGCAGGGTGAGTAGGAGAAGGAGGGTTATGAGACGGGAGAACAGGAGTAAGGGTTTGAGAAGGGAGAGGAAGGAGGGGACAAGAGGCACTATTAGTTTGGATGGGGGAAGTAGATTTTGGTGGAATAACCAAAAGGTTTTCAGCAGCTAAAGGACGAGCTACAGTAGATTTAGGTCTGCAATCGTGAACAGTGATTACAGATCCAGTTTGAGGAATTGGTGAAGAAGGAGTTGTGACTGCTAATTCACCAGTAGAAACATAAGAGGAAGAACCTGGAGCCAAAACAACTGAGGAGGAAGAGGAGGATGAAGCAAGGAGATGGCGAGAAGGTTTAGGAGAGGGAGAGGATAAAGGAGGGTAAGAAGTTAACGGGAACGGGTCAGGGGGGTCGGGAGGGAGGGGGGGAACAGGGTCCTGACTGTCACCAACGGTGGCGAGCGACGGAATGAAGACGGGAGCACTACCGGACGGGAACCAGGGGTTCACCATTGGGAACCGAGCTAGAGAGCTTTTTCCTTTTTTATTTTTTTGCGATGTTTATCCCAAATATACATGCAAGTTAATGAGAAAGCTAAACGCAAGGATTAATAATAAAATGCAGCCAGAAAAAAAATTCTTAATTCCCTGCAAATTTGAAAAATCAGACAAAAACTCAACGAAGCAAGCAATGTTCAATTGATAATCATATGCAACTCAAAACTGCATATATGAAACTAATACGCCAAGAATTGTTTTCTTCCCTTTTTCAGTTTGAATGATAAACATTAAAGACACCGTGTACACAAAACAAACGAACCTAGGTGATAGACTTCTCTCTCTTTCTTTAGAGAGAGAAATCTCTATCCTTTGTTCTCCGATCAAAATCTTTCACAGGGGAGAAAATCATGTTTTTGTTTTTTGTTCGATCTTGGATCGATTGTAAATTTCGCTTTGGCGATTGTCTTATTCGCATAGGCGAGTAGTATCTTTTTGTTGTGTTTCTTTTTGATTCAAATAGTTATGAGCTTCATGATTTCTAATCTTTTATGTTTCAAATCGAATAATAAAACTTTAGTCTAGATCTTCTCTTTCGCCAAAAATTCAGATCCCATTTGTTTGTGTTGAGTTCCTCTTTCTTTTCAAAGATATGCGCTTAATGCTCTTTAAAAATTCAATCTTTACTTTCATGTGAAGCCAATCGGCTTTTAGTAAAGTTTCTTTGCGGAGAGGAGGCGGTGGTGTTGGATTTGATATCGGCCGGTATTGACAGAGGTTTAGCAGAGTCGGCGTCTTGTGATAATGGTCTGGCAAAAGATCTCTCAATGACGGTCTGCATTATTGTTGTATTATCATCAGCGAAAGAAGGAGTTTCCAAACACAAGCGAAGGTTGGAGCGATAGTTGGAGATCAAAGGTCTTGGCGTTATCAACGAGGACTCCATGTATTATGAGGGTTGAGAAGTAAAGGACGGAGAATTGATCAGAATAGTCCCGGCAGTGAAGAACTACGGTGGCTGTCTCTGCAAGCCGCCTTGCATAAACGACATGTTTGGAACACGTGTCTCGAGTGTTTTCATCTGCTGAAACGTGGATGAACAGCAATCGTAATATGTTCTTCATCTTGGGCTTTTGGTATTGGGCTTCTCCTTATGTTTATTATAAAATGGATCCCGAATGTAATGTTCAAGCCTTGTAAAATTGCCCTTTGGGCTATATTAATGGAACTTTGTTGACAAAAGAAAACACTGAGGACTGTAGAAAATATAAAACCATAAACGATGATAATCTGATGAAAATATCAAATTCATTAGCCCAAAATATTAATAATTTTAATGAATCTAACCACACAAAATCTCAAATAATCTGAAACGTGTTTCAGAAAATCAGAAGAATTAGTTTTCCATCACACTAAATTCTTTAATTCTCATACACGTCGATTCTGGCACCGATCTGAGAATATTGATGAACCTGTTCTTTACAAAACTTTTTTAACAAATATCAGTATTGTTAGTGCAAAACATAAATAATATTTAAAGATTTAAGAGTATATGAACCTTATTTTACTATAATGGGGACAACTGATATTTAAAAATAATAAGAACATAAATCAAAAATAAAATACTAAAAGATAAGAATAAACAAGAATTGCAGAGTAGAGATCATTAATCTCTTTCCTTAAATCTTTAAACGCTCCATAGTGCGATGGTTTCATAGCGCTTAGATTCTCAGGATAAAACTGCAAACAATCTTTTGATTTGCGTCACTCTATTAGAAGCCTAACGAACCTATTTTTGTGTTGCACTCTCAGATACAAGAAAAAATAAATAAGAAAAATATTTAAGTGGGAGACTTGTTTTTATTATTGTAGTTCGTGAGTATGTCTTCTCAACTTCTATATGTTGCTAGTAAGCCTTTATATATAAATAATGAGAACCACAAGTTATGGTTTTTCATTTTTCAAAACCAAAACGTACAAGTGGTGTAATGGAGTTTTTTTATGCATGTTTGAATCATATGAATGTGATTCAAACACCACAATTACCCAAGATTCCATTACATGATCAATGAAGATATCATAAAAAAAAAAAAGAAATCATAATATTCTTCAAAATAGATTTTGTTTTATTGTGAATTAAATCTTACGTAAATAAAATAATAAGTTAATAGATATAAATTCCAATAATAAATTCACACTCCAAACCTAAATCTATATCTTAAGTGGTTATTTGCTAGTTTTTACACTTAGCCAAATAAAAGCTTTATAAGCTTTTCAAGTCACCCACTTTTGATCTCCATTTTTCATTCATATCAACATCGATTTTCACATACGAGTACACTACTTCATAATGTTAAATATTCAGTTATTCCGACGAACGTCTTCGTTCCGAAACTTACTGAAAAATTGTTTAAAATTATTTCGTCAAAAACGAGTTCTAACACATTCTTATCTCTGTCATCAATTATTTCTAAATCGTCATTAACAACTTCCGCCAATAAAGTGGCGACACTTCATCATGAAATATTCCACGAAACCTCTAAATTTTAACGGAAAGCTTTTATTATTGTGCAACCTCCTAGTCCTGATCCTAACATAAGTTATACTCGCTTTACTAATAGTGATTCAGGAAGCTTGTGGAGTATGTGAGGGAGCCCATCTGTATGCGGGGTTCCTATCTATTACTGGGATGTAAATGCACGGAACCACTCCAGTTCTAAGATCACTTGGTGACGAGATGATATCGAATATACATGGAGTAATGTTTGAGGAACTCGGTAGAAAGTTCCTTAAAGGTGCTGATTGAATCCGCAGTTAAACGGGAAAACCAGGTAAGGGCGGGTCCTGCCAAACTTTCAACAAAGAGTTGGCAATAGCCGGCATCACATTCTTCCGCGGAAAAATAGGCCCGTCCCATAGCAATATTAAAACTAGTCATATGGTCGTTGGGGTCAGAATCTCCGCGGAAAGAAGGTACTCGGAGTTTGTCCTGATGTCGTACTCGGACGTTGGTTATCTTCTTGGTGAAAGGAGTTTTTTGAGTTGCTTCCAGGACTCGATCGATTTCAGGGGCGAAACTCGTGGCTTGATGGATTTTTGACGACATGTCTTTAATTGTTCCTTGAAGACGCAGAAGTTCTTCGTTGGTCGCTTGATCGGCTGCCTGATTTCGCATCGTCGTCTGGAACAAACGTCTCCGGGCGGTATCCGGATCTTGATCGTCTGCTTGTGCTGGTGGTAGACAAGCAGCGGCGATTGTCTCGAGACGTTCTTGAGTCGCTTTATTAGCGGCATCTTGTTGATCGAGTCTTTGAACGATGACGGCAAGAGAGGCCAAGACGGCGTTCAGGTCGACGGGCTGTTGACATACTTGGTTTGTTGGCGATCTTGTCATCGTTCTGATCGATGTTCTTGATCGTTGTTCTTCAAAGGATCCCCACAGACGGCGCCAATTGTTGAATCCGAAATCGGTAACCCTAGGTTGGATATCGATTTCGATTGTGGATTTCTCGAAGAGACTATTAAGAAAGCGAATTGAAGAATTCTATTGATGAAAGATCGATTTAATCTCAAGAAGAACAAGGTTTGAACAAAGAATGAGTAATAAAAACCCAAATTCTAGCTTGTCCTTCAAGTATGTTTGTCCCCGTTCTCTTCCCAATCTCCTTCTATTTATACGCCTTCCCTCTGTCGAAGTCGGTTTGATAAGGCCTCATGGGCCGACTTCGTTATGATGATGGGCCGAATTCACACTTAAATGGGCCTATGTGGGTAGATGTAATCTATCCCCAACATTAATGGGATGTAATGCACGGAACCACTCCAGTTCTAAGATCACTTGGTGACCAGATGATATCGAAAAGTCAAAAGATATCGAAAAGAACCGTATATGTGACGTCTACAGTGAGTATAATGTGCTGCAAGAAGAGTTTGGTTTATCTAGAAAGCAGGCTAGTTAACGTTCATACGAAACTAATTTAACAAAGTAAAAGGAAAAGACAACACAGATGGATATTTAAATTCGAGTCAATAACTGAAAAGAACATAGTTTCGAAAGTGCAGATTCTTAGGCTTTGGGAACTTTGAACGAGTCAATACAGCTCTCAGTTGCAAGTGCTCTGTCCCAAAACTTTTCATAGTACTCAGCATACGTAAAGCTTCTGTAAATAGCAGGAGAATCTTCCTCCTCATTGATCAGCTCTTGTTGTGGGCCAACCACAGCATCGAAAGATGGACAGTAGAATGTCGGTATCGATATTCGCTCCTTGTTGCTGTTCACAACAGCTCTGTGTAGCACACTCTTGTATTTGTCATTGCTAAGTACCTGCATTTGGTCACCCATGTTGACAACAAAAGTGTTGGGAATAGGATGAACAGCGATCCATTTACCATCTTTAAAGACCTGTAAACCAGAGACTTCGTCTTGAAGAAGAACAGTGATTAGGTTTGGATCTTTATGTTGGGGAAGTCCGAACGTTAGATCGGGTTGAGGACACGGAGGATAGTAGTTTAAGGCCATGTGTTGACCGTGTTTGCCTAATGTATTGCTTACACTGTCTTTCTCAAGGCCTAAGCTCTCTGAGATTGCCTCAAGAAGTATCAAGACCAAGGCTCTAACACTTGTTGCGTATTCGGCTGTGATTTCTCTGAATGAGACGGGATGTGAGGGCCACTCGTTGATAAAATCTTCGATGGGATGGCAATGGAGTCGGAGGAAGTCTCTCCAGTTAGAGACTTTCTCTGAGCCGACATTGAAACTTGTGGAGAGTCTCGTTGTCTTTTTTGTATCAGCAGAGTAATGCTTCACTCTTTCGCTCTCTGGCTGCCTGAAAAACTCTCTAGCCACAGTCATCATTCTTTCGATTGTTTTTTCTGGTACTCCATGGTTCTTGATCTTGAAAAAAAGGAAAAACAATAACATTTTAATCCAACGGAATATATAGAACATCCAAGTCCAAATTTTCATAGATCATGGTAATGTCCAAACACAAAAAATAGTCTAAGGATCAATTAAGTTTCATCCGCGGTGAAAATCTGCTTGACCATATAGACAATGGACAGGTGTCACATTTCTAAATAATACTTTAAAATCTAGAGTTTACCCAAGGAAAATTATATTTTCTGCTCTTTCTTTTTCAAAGACAAAAAAACGAAATTATATTCAGTAAAAAACAAAAAAATTTATACGTTTGGTAAGAATATGCAAAAAGAGGAAAACACAAACTCATATTATTGGTAAAATTAAACTTTTTGGCTGAAAGACAGAGAATCATTTATATATATTGGCAGGAAGACATGTAATGTAACAGAACCCATTTAGAGTATTAATGCAAGTTTCATGACGAAAAATTGCGTTTTGGCAGAAAATATAAATCAGATTCTTTTTGCGGACAATATAATATATTTATTAACGAAGACGTGGAACCAGAAAAACAGAAATCATTTTTTTCTATGGTGAAAACATAAATCTAACTTTCATAATAGAAAAATGTGGAATTACGTTTCGAGGACAAATTAAAGTGTGGAATCATTTTCAGCGGAAGATATAAATTGAGTTTTATGCGGAAAACACACACACAAAATAACTTTATACCATAAAATTTAGCAATTATAGATTGGGTTAAAATATAAAAAATGAATTTAGCAAAAAATATAAAATTATTTTGGTGGAGAAACATAAATCTGTTTCTTTTTGTAGAATACGTGAAACATGTTTTTGAGTGAAAGCATATTTTTGAAAACATAAATAAGAACATAAATGATTTTAGAATCACTTTTAGCAGAAAATATTAAACAATATTTTAAGGGGAAATAAGTTTTAACGTAAAAGCAAATATTCTTTTCATAAAAATGCCAATCTAGAGGAAACAAAAAGATCTGATAAACATTATGAAATAATTAAATGAACTTTAAGTTCAAACTGAATTGGATTGTCTTTGAATAGACCCATTTGGACATGATTTTTATTGGGCGTGGTTATTTCTAAGACCATTGTCATTTACAGATTAATTACAGTAAAAAAAACAAATGATCGGTGTGGACAAGCTTATATTTCAGAGAGGATAAACTATTTGACAGCTCTAGAAATAGAGTTAGAATTTCAATAGTTTCTTGCAATAAAAGAGAATAAATAGGAGAGAACAAGAGTGTGTTGCAGTGAAACAGTGCAAACTCAAGAGAAAATAGAGTAAAGTCAAGACATAATAGAGAGCATTTCAAGCAGAGAAAATCTGGAATGAGACTGGAAATGAATTAATGTTGGAGTTACCTGGAAGAAGCCATAAGAGGAGCATGCATGTGCGAATTGGTAGATAATGTTGGCTCGATTAGGTCCATGAAGTTCCTGGAGATCGATAAGAGGGATGGAATCGCTGGAAATGTCAACATCAGACAGATTTGGACGGTCAGAGATTGGTCGGATGTAGCTTACAGGGACGTGATCAACGGAGGAGGCAATGTCGGATACGAGGAGCTTGGATGTTGCAGAAGTTTGCATGGTTGGCGGTAAGTGATTGCGTCAAAAGGTGAAATCTGAAGTGAGAGATAGAGATAGAGATGTTTTCATATGTAATCTAAAATGTCATATATATACGAGAATCTAATGGTCATGCACCGACTGTTGTTTGACACGTCGGTTATCTCGGTATTTGTTTTTGTGATATTCAACATTTTTCAAATTAGAAACGGTTACATGTTTTATTTAGAAGGAATTCTAATTTTATAACAAATTTAATACTCCCTCCGTTTCATATTAGTTGTCGTTCTAGGTTTATGCACACAAATTAAGAAAATATTTAATTTTACATATTTTCAAAATAAAAACACTATTACCAATACACCTAACCATATATCAACCAATAGAAAAATAAAGTAGATAATATTACCAATAAATTTTACATTGAAAACCGAAAAACGACACTTATTTTGAAACAAAAATTTTGCTCCAGAACAACAACTAATTTGTAACGGAGGGAGTATTACTTTTCAAGTTTACTTTTTAAAAAATAATCATTTTTATAACTATATTAAGTTTGTGAGGAAAATACTAAACTAATATTTTCAAATTATTTACAAATGTTTAAAAAATATTTATATAAATTTATAAACTTAAACCCACTTCAAAATATTAAATTTTAAACAATAATCATTAAACCATAAACTTAAATGTTATAAGATTTTTAATTAAATATATTTTTAATAAACGATATCCAACTTTTATAGTATTTTAAAAAGTTTTTGTTTTATGTATAAACATAAGAAGTGATGCTTCAGTCCACTTATAAGATTTTAACTAGTCAAAAAGAGAAGGTTATCCAAAAAGACTAAAAAAAATAGTATGGAAAATGTACAATCCAATTTATTATATTGTATTATATCCGACAAGATGAAACTCAAGGTTAGACGAAAAAGAAAAATGGAAGTAAATTGAGATACTCTTCATCGTCACTGACAAATGTCGATGATTAAAGAAGTGGATAAACGAAAAGTTAATATTTTTTAAAATAGAAAAAAAAAAGTCGTTTATCTAGAAAGATTTTTTGTGTTGTAATTTCAGATCAAATTAGTTTTGTGTTAACACTTCCTTCTTAAACTATTTTAATCAATAAAATAAATTAATTATTAAAGTGTTAAATGATAAATATTTATGATTACTGCGAGGTAATCTACATAATTTACATTGAAGAATATGATTCAGGTAGGAATCACAAAAATAAATTTAATATAGTTTTTAGAGTGGACACTATTAGTCGAATGGGTCTAGTTGAAATAAGACTTTGCTGGTGCAGTTGTGTAGCCGTGTGGGTAAGCTCAGCTCACTGACGCAATAAAAGACGTTACAAACGTGTAATTAACTTACATGCGACAAAAGTAATATACGTGTTAACTATAGACAAATTTGAAAGTTGGCAAACTAATAAAAGAAGATAATATGGAAAACGCAATAGGTGTCATGAAGAACTAGAAGGGATGACGTTGGCAAAATGACGTTAGGTGATGTGACGTACTTTTAACAAAGTTAACTCCATCTTGATTTTTTTTGTTCACCGACTCCATTTTATTTTGTCCCCTTATATCTACTATATGTTATAAATTTGAAGAAAAAATGTTAATATTGAACGTATCAAAATTTAACATTTTTGTGTGAATGGTTATTATGTGGAATTCACATTATTGTATGCGTATAATAATTTTTTTTTCACTTCTATATAAATGAGTGTTTTGATCGATTGTAGACACACCATTACCTCTCTTCTCCCTTTATATATTAAACTTTGTTTCATTCGTATATTTTATCATATATAAGTATTATCTTATTCTTATGGGCATAAATTTTACTCCTGATCAAATTTTCCGATATAATAAAATTATAAGTCATTAGTACACTATCAGCATGATTATTCTGCGATTTAAAATTTAAATGACAAATATCGAAAAACTTTAATTTTTAACTTTGAAAATAATTGGAACAAATTATACGAAATAGACCACAAATATGAAATTTCATCTAGATTTAGAAAATACTCAATATGATAAAAGAAGAAAATAAATCAGTCTCTCATGAAATGACTAATACCGTAATATTCCTAAGAAAGTACCTAATACAAATATCTACCAAAATAGATACAAAAGATAATCAAAATAATCTTTTTATTTTGAAATTTTTAATATATATATTTTTAAAAAATTTAAAATTCTACCCCCGAAACTTATCCTTTAACTCTAAACTCTAAATTTAAATTAGTTAACTCTATGGATAAAAGTGTTTATTTACATCTTTAATAAAATATTTTGATCATTTTTATCTTTGTGTACTATTTTTGTGAAAATAAACTAAAAAATTATTCTATAGAATATTTTTTTCTTACTAATGAAATAAAAAAAGAAAGTAAACTGTTTTAGAGACAACTAATAGATAAATTCTGTTTTAATAGAAATTTTTTTTTTTATAAATTGAAATATTAGAAAACTGGATAATCAAATCAAAACCAGACAAAAATCTGAATTGAACTCTGGAAATGAAGTCACAAAAACTGAATCGAACAAGGTTAGTTTAGGTCGGTTTGGTTTGTTTTTTCCGGCCCACTGGTCTATTCGATTCGACGAGATGATATCTAGTAGACTCTAAAACGGGTTTAAGCAAGGCCCATTATAAAAAAACAAGACTACTTATTGAGTAAGCCCACAAGTACTAGATAACGCCCTCTCCATATTTATTCGTCGCCACTGGTTGTTTGTTTCACTGCTCTGTTCTAAAAGGGTATCGCTGGAAGAAGATAAGAGGTTGAAGAAGAAGATGCCAGGCCCTGTTGTTGAAGAAGTTAAGATTGAGGAAGCCATCAAAGAGAAAATGAAGCTCGAGGTTCGTTTCCCTTCCCTTTCTCTCTCTCTCTCTCTCTCTCTCTCTCTCTCTCTCTCTCTCTCTCTCTCTCTCTCTCTCTCTCTCTCTTTTGTTTTGATTCGTGGTTTTATGACGATTGTTTCATCTGTGTATGGAGTAGAAGGAAGATGATGTTGTCGTTGAGGATATCAAAGATGGAGATGAAGACGACGATGTGGATGACGATGACGATGACAACGTCGATGGTATAATCTATTTTCTCGTTTTGATTCATTCTGTTGATGTGTTGGTTCGAGTGATTAGAAATCGTTTTTTTTTTTTATTGAATCTGTTATGTATTATCGTTTGTGTGTGATAGAGACTATGTTAATACTATAGAAGGTCTTTTTGCTTATGTTGTTGTAATTTTGAAGGAGATGGTGACAATGAGAGCTCTAAACAAAGCAGAAGCGAAAAGAAAAGCCGCAAAGCTATGCTGAAACTTGGAATGAAACCTGTCACTGATGTTAGCAGAGTGACTATCAAGAGATCAAAGAATGTAATAAATAACATTATTGTTTAATCAAATCTTTCTTGAAAACCAATGCTTGATTCTGTATGTTGTCGCATATCCCTTCAGGTTTTGTTTGTCATCTCGAAGCCGGATGTGTTCAAGAGTCCCAACTCTGAGACCTATGTGATATTCGGTGAGGCCAAGATTGATGATATGAGCTCTCAGCTACAAGCTCAAGCTGCTCAGAGGTTCAAGATGCCGGACGTTGCTTCTATGATCCCTAACGCAGATGCATCTGAAGCAGCCGCGGTTGCACAAGAGGAGGATGAAGATGATGATGTTGATGAGACTGGTGTTGAAGCCAAGGACGTTGAGCTCGTGATGACTCAAGCTGGTGTTTCCAAGGCCAAAGCCACTAAGGCTCTTAAAGCCAATGATGGAGATATCGTTTCCGCCATCATGGAACTCACTACATAGGTTGAGTTGCATAGACTCGCAGTTGTCCTCTTTCATTATTAAATGTCTCATTTTTTCAAACATTGTTTGTGTTTCGCCACCTTGAAGGCTATTTTCTCTTCTATAAACCATAAACAAAAACTTGATTCCAAATCTATAGCATGAGACATTCATTTCTAATGGTGTACTCAGTTTAGTACATATAATTGTAGAGTTATGTTTGTTAGAAAGGAAGCCTTCTTCTTTTCGTCTTTGTGAACCTAAACTTAGTTTTCTTCTTATTCCCTTTTCCTCTCACAATCACGTGACTCTTCATGTAGTTGTATAGGCCTTTCATCGTCGTTCCTGACCTGATAGTTCTTCTTCAAACCCGTTCTCGATCAACTGTTTGAACAGACTGTCTCTCTCTTCCGGAGCAGTCAGCAACAGATCTGGGTTCAGAATTCGATCGCTCTTCTTCAGTCAACATCGATCACCATCACCTGTACGTTTTGGGTTCTCTCAAAACGATGTTGAACAACCATGAAACGTTTCTTTCACATCTTATTATTTCTGATCTTCTCTCTTCTTTCTTCGCTCAGCCCGCTGAGCTCCCTAGAACTTCTCAGACAGATCTTCCATGGCTGCTAGTTATGAAAAAAAAATTCTTCCATGCTCCTCCTCTTTTTATTAATTTATTAAATCTTTATTTTAAAAAAAAATTCATAAAAGAGAACGAAACTAATTTTTTTTTGCATAATTATAACCCAAACTGTGTTATTATGCAGACTATCCAGATCCGATCCATAAAATTCAGATTTCTTTCTCTAGAACTTAAAACTTTGTAAGATTTGATATAATTGTAAACTTTGGTGTAACTGTAAATTGTAATATAACTTCAACTAATATATATTGTATCAATTACAAAGTTATTCTAAATTGAACTAAGTCGCACTTTTAAATTTACAATTTTTTATTATGTTATTGTTTGTATATGTGTTGTTATTGATATATTTATTGAAGCTAAAATTTTTAAATATTACTTTATAGAGAAAGACTAGATACATTACATTATATGAAATGTATTTTACATAAACTTAATAAAACTAGATTATTAGTACATGTCTTAACTCATAAATACAACTAATCTTCAATTGACCAGTGACCAACGGTCAAATGAATTTTATTGCAGAAGTTCCAAGCTGCACATTGCCAGAAACAACGATCACATCTCCACTGTGTTCTTTATCCATGAGACTACACACCGGTTATATTACTTTGGAGCACTAGCAATCATGTGACACGTTAGGATATATTCTTTCTAATAGAGACATAAACATCTCAGGTTCTTCGTAAGCCCAGTAGCCTGAGAATATCAAAGTAGTGATCATGTGATACATCCGATCAATAAATTCATGAGTAAAACTAGAATAGCTGTGAATCAATCATCTATCATCAACACTAAATACTAAGTTCAACATATCATCTACGCACTTAGCCAACAACAATCCTCTCTCACCAGCAAGATGGATTTTGTCCATTCCTTCATCAAGTAAATGGAGGACGAAGAACTCATACATTCCTCACATGTAGATGGCCTCTGGATTACCGAATTGGTAGAACCTAAGCTTGAATGTTCTAACATCATTGACTTCATCTATCCAGTCATTCATGTGAAAAAGATCTGCAGATCGGTAGAAGTATTCTTCTCTGGCAACTTGATTGAAACTGGAGAAAGCAACTCTTGCACTACCGAAGTCCCGGAGATGGCTTGTTGCTACATTTGAGAGAATCTTATGAAGCATGGAAGGAGGGAGAGAACCCAAGTTGGAGTTCAACATGGAGAGATATTCGTTTTATCAAGTAAATGGAGAAATTTTTGTTTTATTTATTTGGATAAGGTGATAAACCCTTTTATAATGGGGATGATCCTCGAGGATTAATGATCGTCTAACAGTGGCAAAGAGATAGGATTTATTACCGCACTTAACAGTGATTTGCTAGACTCCTTGAGAAGATACGAGTTCAGAAGACATGATTTCTCACTACAACAATATGCGCATGGTTTGAATTTGAAATTGTGTAAAACTTTAATCGATAAAATATATAATTGTGTATAACTAAGTAAAAGTAACTGATTTAGATTGTCAAATTTCATGAAACTAAGCAAAATTTTAACAATTTAGCTTGTCTAAATTTATGAAACTGTATAAAACGTTAAGAAAATTAAAAATTATATTGTTCTAATTTGCTAGAAATAGCATTCAAGATAATAAATGAACATGTTATTTAATAGATGATCTATTACCCCAACTACAAGTTATAACTCTTCCATTTAAGGGTGATTTAACAGACGCCGAATTCACCTATAATCATCATTACAGTTTTCTTGAAACCCCTCATTCTCTCTCCCACTAAACATGCACAATTTTGAGGTAGATCAAGTAAGATTGTATAACTTTATAGAACTAAGTGAAAATTTATTGATGCTCTTAACCCCAACTACAAGTAAATCCGTGAATTTAATGATCCACTTACCCACTACAATTAGGAAAGAGTAACTTCTCCTTTTAAGATATTTGATTGATATCTTGAACATGCACAAGTAAGAATTAACTTCTATTCTCTCTTGGATATAATCATCATTAGCCTTGCCTCTCTCTCTTCTGTCTCTCACTCCACTAAATACCATTAATTTCAAACTCCATTCCAGTAAATCCCATTAAATAGTCTCGTAAACCCTCCTTCTCTTCCATTTCTCTGCAAAAATCATCATCTCTCACCATCTCTCTCAAGTTTCAAACACCGCCACAATGACACACTACAATATGCTTGATGAAGTTATGTACAACGAGAACATCACAACGTGGCATTTCAGAGTGAAATTACTGAGGATCTACTTGTTTTATTCATATGTTACCGGTTCTGGACCGCACTGAATTTATGTGCTAGTGGATGAGCTGTAAGTTTAAATCATCATCTCTTTAGTTGCAAATAACACGCAACAACGAAAACTAAAAATTTGATACTTAAACTTGGTTATTTCAGAGAACAAAAATTGAGCTCACAATTAATAGTAGCCTTGCAGATAGGTTTAGAGGCCTCAAAAACTAAGAGGGCAAGTAGGTAAATATATTTTGGGTAGAAGTTGGCCATGCCTATCCAGGTTTCAAGGCCACAAAATCTCGATTCCGACTAACTGCTACTTGGTATACTCAATTCCACATCATTAATCCTTTGAACAATTTGCATTACATGGAATTCAAGAGTATCCATGAAATCCCTTACATCATCAGGAGGGACATAAACTATCCCATAGGTATGAATTCTAACCATTAAAATATGTTTCAGATATGTAGATGTAAGTAACAAAATCGAAAACACTTATGTGGTAGATATAATGGGAGTGGTAAACTTGATACTTAAACTTGGTTATTTCAGAGAACAAAAATAAAGCTCACAATTAATAGTAGCCTTGCAGATAGGTTTAAAGGCCTCAAAAACCAAGAGGGCAAGTAGGTGAATATATTTTGGGTAGAAGTTGGCCATGCCTATCCAGGTTTCAAGGCCACAAAATCTCGATTTCGACTAACTGCTACTTGGTATACTCAATTCCACATCGTCAATCCTCTGAACAATTTGCATTACATGAAATTCAAGAGTATCCATGAAATCCCTTACATCAGCAGGAGGGACAGAAACTATCCCATAGGTATGAATTCTAACCATTAAAATATATTTCAGATATGTAGATGTAAGTAACAAAATTGAAAACACTTATGTGGTAGATATAATGGGAGTGGTCTTCAACATGGAAGCATATTTTGATTACCCTAAAATACCAAAGATGGTGTTTTACATTAGAGATAACATGTATGTACAAAGAAAATATCATCCCATCAAGTTGTTTACACTAATGTAATTGATACACATTGTTTTATTCATAATAGTGAGAGTGAGATAAAATGTGTGGCAACTTATGGTCATGCATATGCCTTACGGGATCAGTTTGAGATTATGAGGGGTTGTGGACAAGTGATTGTGGTGCTTAAGATGTGGAGTATTTGTGACCGTTTCAGTAAGTATATTATATTATGTGTTTAGTTTTAATTTTAAATCTATATAGTTTTAAATGTGTTAGTTGAGTAAAACGTTTCTTAATTTCATTTATACAGATCTTTTTAGTCCTTTCTGAACTATATCTTCAGATCGAGGGTGAATTATCAGACTTTAGTTTCAATCCACGTTTGAAGGAGGTTGAGGAGTTCAAACAATCGGTCAATAACAGTAATCCTTATGTTCGGAGGCACGGGGCTATAGGGCCTTTTTAAGGTTTTATCTTATGTATTGACGTGTAAATAACTCATGAATGTTTTATCTTATGATTTACCTTTTGTAATTATCCAACTTGAAGTTAACATGAATTTCTAAATATGGCAAACTTATTCTAAATAGCTCCAACTTTGTTAAAGTTTTGCTTTTGTAATCGGGCAACAACGTGAAACTAAAGAATAACTTGAAGTTAATATGAATTTTTAAATAGGGCAAAATTGTTCTAAATAGAGTAAAATTGTTCACAATAGGGCAAACTTATTCTAAACAGCTCCAACTTTGTTAATGTCTTGCTTTTGTAATTGGGCTACATCGCGAAACTATGAATAACTTGAAGTTAGTTTCACTTTCTCAGTTGTCCAACAACGTAAACATTAGAAAAACCTTTTCAATAGACCAAACTTCGTAGTAGTCCAACATCGTAAACATTAGAGAAACTTTTTCAATACCCAAAAATTACTTGTACATCAAAACTACTAGAACTAAAACTACACTGATGATAACACAACCTCCTGATATCATTATCATCTTAGGCATGATTTTGGGACCTTGACTCCTTATTGTTGCTTTTAGCAATTGAACTTCTTTTTCTAGCATTCGAACTTGGTAGTCCAACTGTTGAATCTCGTCGTTGAAAGCTTCATCAACCCATTTGAAGACATGATCGTCGTTCTCAAGCTACAACATTTTTTTCAAAAAATTTAAACGTATATATAATTAAGAGAATGAGTCTTCGATAACTAAAGCTAAACGGATGTACCTTTAATGAAGCCGCATAAAGACACCGATAATACCAGCAATATGGATTTGGCTTGGATTTTTTGTTGACCTCAATGATGCTCTCCTCGCACCAACACTTACTAGGTATTCACGGAGTTCTTACTCGTCTCTGACCGCCGGTAATACCCCCAGCCATAGAAGATGAAGCGGCCATTATTGGGTTCGACATTATTTCTCTTTAGGGGTTGGGAAAGAATGAGGGAAAGGAGGATTCGAGAATGAGATGAGAGGGATAAATGGGAAAGAGAGAGAAAGTGGAAAACAGAGAATGAGAAAAACCAAAAATAAGGGTTTTTATACTAAGCCAATTGGGAAGGAGGAAAAGTGAAATTAGAAATTTGAAAAGCTGGTGGGCAGAAAATATGTATCCTATGATGATTTTCGTGATAAAAGTTTCACCAAATTTGCAGGTTTACATAAAACATCAAAGTTGTACTTTATAATTTTCTCCATCTATCTCAGTTTTACTTTAATTAAATCATTGATTTTATGGTTATACCAATTATATTATGTTTCTTAGATTCATTTATCATATGATCATCTAAACATAAACTTGATTTCATGCCATAGTAAGTTTTCAAATGAGACAAGGTGAATATTAACAAAAAAGCTATAAGAAGACAATGTAATAACTACATGATTACTAATAAGTAACGAGTTGACTTTTTTTTGTTCTGATTAAATCATAATCAACACAAAATAACTCATATATAACCATCTTACTTTCGTGACTTATTAACAAGTCCTTATTTACAATCATATTACTCAGTTTACCTATCGTACTTATACCAGTAAAGATTTTTTTTTCACTTAGTTGCACAAACACAAAATAAAAATCTCCACCTTTCAATGTTTCCATACAATAAAAACATTAAAACTGAAAGTGAAAGGTTTACAACATATTTCTCTTGTGTTCCTTGTGGGGATGTTTATTGTGTTCTTTCTGTTCCAAACCAGTTGATGTTGTGGTATGGGGTTGTTTATATCACTTCTCAAATTAACCCTATTTCCCACTTTACTCTCTCAAATAAGAGGTTGAGTGTAATACTTAGGGATCGAATCCACAAAGACTCTAGAATTGAACAATAGACTTATTGTTTTCAAATTAAAGCTAGAAAAATTGTAATAATAATAATAAAGGTGATTTCAAGATTGATTTAGTTTGTGAAGGTTAAATTAAGAGATTAGACTTAGGGGAAATTCTCAGGTAGTATTAGATAATGCACATTAATAGATCGCTAGGGTTTTAATTAAGCATCGTTCTCGAACTCAAACCTTAGTGTTCAATAGATCGCTCTCGCACATCTCGACTGAGTGTCGATCGATTCCAACAAGATGGCGTCGATTGATGCTCATTCTAAACAGTACTGGTTTCACGGTTTGATGGGTTCTCTAAACTTCCAATTCAACTCTCGTTTGTTACCAGATATTTAGATTGTTTAAGATAGGTTCATGGTCATAACCATGCTGTCGCTTGCGCTATGTAACCCTAGTTTCTAAGGCTGAGGTGATCAAATTCAACCTAGCATTAAGAACAACTTAAATAAAGAACCAAGAAGATTACCCTAACAATTCTATAAAATCAACAAGACATTACTACCATTGAAGAACCCTAAATCAAACAATGAATTACTCAAACATAGCAGCAAAGAACATAATTAAAGTCTGAATAAATTGCAAAAGATAAACTGAGTAATAAGATAAGAAGTTCAAGATCTTCTCTGTAACGATGATCAGATTTTTCTCTCTAATAGATGTAACAAGGTGTTCCAACTCTGCTTCGGCCTCAAAAACGGCTTATAACGGTCTCTCTCTAAGACTGCCTCCTTCAGACTGTTTAGGTTAAAACTAAGATAGAAAACCCTAATAAATAGTCTAAATTTCGACCATGGACTTGTCGTACAAAGGATGAGACTTTTTGATAAAACTTGTAATTTCTCGAGTCTTCATTAATTTTTCAGTCGACTTGGTCGTCGATCGACGCACAAGGTGTGACGTCGATTTATGCTTCACGCATAAACCGGATCCGACTTTGAGTTTCTGGCTGAGCATCCTAAATGAGTACCCGGACCTGTAAATACTCTAAAACATAGTCTAGACACACATAATATACCCTAGATAGATCCTATAACATGGCCTAAAACTGGTAATAAATAGGTTATATCACCAGTGCCCACATTCTCTTCTTCTCCATATCCACTCTCACGCTCACCATAGTTTCTACTACATGAGCTTTCTTTCTCAACTCTTGATAGTTGCTCGGTTATTTGAACTATTTCCAATTCTCATATGTCCTCTATATGCAAAATACTTATTCTTTGCTCTTTATCCACTAATGTTAGATAAACAAGCACATCTTCATCATTCAAAATATATGATTGCCTCTTAGGTTCTACTACCAATGGAATGTAACCCAAATTCAGTCTCTTTGTAAATGGATCTATTCCTATCTTCCTGCATATCCTCTCCTTCAACAACGAATAAGTGATCTGCTCCAATGATGATGTCCTAAAGGATATAGCATACAAATGAGTTTCGGTTGGGATCCATTCATAATCATCTCCAGACTTAGAATAATGTCCATCATAATCAAAGTGTATATTTATAGAAGAAAGACACATCTGCAATACAAAAAAGAAGATTAAACCATAAAATTATACCTGGTTATACAATTAAACCATTTAACTTATACTAAGTTATACCTTCTTACACAATTTTGTCAGTAACCAAGTCTTAAAGTTTACAGTCTAATCTAACCAAGTTTTTCCAACTTTTACAGTTCTAGCTGTTTTCTCCTCCTCAATTTGTTTCAATAGTTATCAGCTTTGATTCCCGACCTCTATCTTTTCTTATGATTATACAATTGTTAATTATCAAATTCCCTAATAGACAGACCATCCACACATTCCGATCCTCGATTAGTCCAGTCCAATTACAACCGAATATTGTAAATCGAAATCTATGTAATTCGATTGATCGTGTAAGGTGGATTCTAAACATTAGATTTAACGGAATACGATTTAAGATATATACCCTGTAAAACAGAATCAATAGCTTAATGATTCAACATTCAAGCGACAAAACTGAGTTAGCTCAATGCTCGGAGCTCGCGATGATTGCGAGGAAAAAGAAACGGAGGCGACGTTGGATTCCTGATTTGGGATTCTGAATGATTTGATTGGTCATTCAATTCATTCAACCTCATAATCAATAGAAAGGACACTTTGGACATTAACCATCCATATGGAGAGTATCATGATAGATAAGAGTATGTGAGAATTAGTAATAGTATGACATATTAAATGTTGCCTCATTAAGAGCATCTGAGATTATTCTCCTTTGAATCGAATCAATTGTTCTAGTACTTCTGGGTGAAAAAAAATCTCGCTTACTCTTCCTCTTTTTATTAATTTATTAAATTTTTATTTAAATAAGAAAATTTGGTAGAAGACAACGAAACCAAGAGAAACTTGCATAATTACAATCCAAACTAGGTCATTTCGCGGACCACCCAGATCCGATTCATAAAATTTGGATCTCTTTCTACCTAATTTCTAAAAACTTTGTAAGACTTGGTATAATTGTCAACCGTGGTGTAACTGTACAGCGTAAAAGAACTTCAACTAATATAGACTGTATCAATTATAAAGTTTTTCTAAATTGAACTAAGTAGCACTTTTAGATTTACAACTTTTTATGAAGCATGGAAAGGAGGATTCGAGAATGAGTTGGATTTGGATTTGGCCTGGATTTTTTGTTGACCTCAATGATGCTCTCCTCGCACCAACACTTACTAGGTATTCACGGAGTTCTTACTCGTCTCCGACCGCCGGTAATA
The DNA here is from genome assembly GCA_012274485.2 of Sinapis alba. Classification (NCBI taxonomy): domain Eukaryota; kingdom Viridiplantae; phylum Streptophyta; class Magnoliopsida; order Brassicales; family Brassicaceae; genus Sinapis; species Sinapis alba. The sequence continues at coordinate 251,265 of MU105701.1, read as the reverse complement.
CCCCCAGCCATAGAAGATGAACCGGCCATTATTGGGTTTGACATTATTTCTCTTTAGGGGTTGGGAAAGAATGAGGGAAAGGAGGATTCGAGAATGAGATGAGATAGATAAATGAGAAAGAGAGAGAAAGTGGACAACAGAGAATGATAAAAACCAAAAATAAGACCATCTCCATCCGTGGTTCTTAGGGAGGGGTTCTTAGCGGGATTTAAGAACCGGTTCTTAAATCCCGTTAAGAACCCCTCCCTAAGAACCCCTCAATGGACATGCTCTAAGGGTTTTTATACTAAGCCAATTGGGAAGGAGGAAGAGTAAAATTAGAAATTTGAAAAGCTGGTGGGCGGAAAATATGTATCCTATGATGATTTTCGTGATAAAAGTTTCACCAAATTTGCAGATTTACATAAAACATCAAAGTTGTACTTTATAATTTTTTCCATCTATCTCAGTTTTACTTTAATTAAATGACTGATTTTATGGTTATATCAATTATCTTCTATTTCCTAGATTCATATATCTTATGATCATCTAAACATAAACTTGATTTCATGCTATAGTAAGTTTTCAAATGAAACAAGGTGAATGTTAACAAAATATGGCAAAATTGTTCTAAATAGGGCAAAATTGTTCTAAATAGGGCAAAACAATATTCTAAAGAGCTCCAACTTTGTTAAATTTTTGTTTTTGTAATAGGGCAACAACGTGAAACTAAGAATAACTTGATGTTAGGTTCACTTTCTCAGTTGTCCAACATCGTAAACATTAGAGAAAAATTTTCAATAGACCAAACTTCGTAGCAGTCCAATATCTTAAACATTAGAGAAATGTTTTCAATACACATGAATTACTTGTACATCAAAATTCCTAGAACTAAAATGACACTGATGATAACACAACCTCCTAATATCATTATCATTTTAGGCATGATTTTGGGTCCTTGACTCCTTATTGTTTCTTTCAGCAATTGAAATTCTTCTTCTAGCATTCGAACTTGGTAGTCCAACTGTTGAATCTTGTCGGAGAAAGCTTCATCAACCCATTTGAAGACATGATCGTCGTTCTCGAGCTACAACATTTTGTTAAATTTTTTTAAAAATACAGCTTAAGAGAACGAGTCTTCGATAACTAAAGCTAAACAGATGTACCCTTAGTGAAGCCACATAGAGACACCGATAATACCGACGATACGGATTTGGCCTGGATTTGGAGATGACCTCGATGATGCTCTCCCCACAATGACACTTACTAGGTATTCCCAGAGTTCTTACTCGTCTCCGACCACCGATAATACCCCCAGTCGTAGAAGATGAAGCGGCTGTTATTGGGTTCAACATTATTTCTCTTTCGGGGTTGGGAGAGAATGAGGGAAATGAGGATTCGAGAAAGATAGGAGATAGATAAATTGGAAAGAGAGAGAAAGTAGAAGATAGAGAATAGGGAAAACAAAAAAATAAGGGTTTTTACACTTAACCAATTGGGAAGGGGGGATGGTGAAATTAGAAATTCGAAAAGCTGGTGGGTGGGAAATTTGTATCCTATGATGATTTTCATGATAGAAGTTTCACCAAATTTGCAGTTTTACATAAAACATCAAAGTTGTACTTTATAATTTTTTCCATCTATCTCAGTTTTACTTTAATTAAATGACTAATTTTATGGTTATACCAATTATATTCTGTTTTCTAGATTCATATATCTTATGATCATCTAAACATAAATTTGATTTCATACCATAGTAAGTTTTCAAATGAGACAAGGTGAATATTAACGAAAGAGCTATAAGAAGACAATGTAATTCCTACATGATTACTAATAAGTAACGAGATGATTTTTTTTCTTCTGATTAAACCATAATCAATACAAAATAACTTATATACAACCATCTTACTTTCGTGACTTATTAACAAGTTTTTCTTTACAATCCTATTACTCAGTTTACCTATCGTACTTATATCAGTAAAGAAAAAAGTTTCACTTAGTTGCACAAAATACAAATCTCACCTTTCAAAATACTCCATCTTTCAATGTTCCCATACAATAAAAAATTAAAACTGAAAGTGAAAGGTTTACAACCTACTTCTCTTGTGTTTCTTGTGGGGATATTCATTATGTTCCTTCTGTTCCAAACCAGTGCTCACATTTTCTTCTTCTCCATATCCACTCTCACGCTCACCATAGTTCCTACTACATGAACTTTCTTTCTCAACTCTTGATAGTTGCTCGGTTATTTGAACTATTTCCAATTCTCGGATGTCTTCTACATGCAAAATACTTATTCTTTGCTCTTTATCCACTGATGTTAGATAAACAAACACATCTTCAATACAATCATTCAAAATATATGATTGCCTCTTAGGTTCCACTACCAATGAAATGTAACCCAAATTCAGCTTCTTCGTAACCGGATATATTCCCATCTTTCTGTATATCCTCTCCTTCAACAACCAATAAGTGATCTCCTCCAATGATGATGTCCTAAAGGATATAGCATACAAACCAGCATTGGTTAGGATCCATTCATAATCATCTCCAAGCTTAGAATAATGTCCATCATAATCAAAGTGTATATTTGTAGAAGAAAGATACATCTGCAATACAAAAAGATTAAACCAAAAATTTATACTTGGTTATACAGTTAAACCATTTTTTCCCAATTTTGTCAGTAACCAAAATTTTGTCAGTAACCAATTTTTTTTCAGTAACCAAGTCTTACAGTTTACAGTCTAATCTAACCAAGTTTTCCCAACTTTTACAATTCTAGATGTTTTCTCCTCCTCAATTCGTTTCAATAGTTATCAGCTTTGATTCCCGACGCCTATATTTTCTTATGATTATACATTTGTTGATTATCAAATTCCCTAATAGACAGACCATCTACACATTCCGATCCTCGATTAGTCCAGTCTAATTACATTTACGAATATTGTAAATCAGAATCTATGTAAATCGATCGATCGTGTAAGGTGGATTCTAAACATTAGGTTTGACCGAATACAATTTAAGATACATACCCTGTAAAACAGAATCAATAGCTTAATGATTCAGCATCCGAGCAACAAAACAGAGTTAGCTCAATGCTCGGAACTCGCGATGATTGCAAGGAAAAACAAAGAACGAATGCGATAGATTCTTGTTTCCTGATTTGGGATTTGGAATGATTTGATTGGTCATTCAATCAGTCAATAGAAATGACACTTTAGACATTAACCATCCACATAATGAATATTATAATAGATAAGAAGTAGGGGTGGGCAAAAAAACTGAACCAAACCGAGTCAAACCGAACCAACCGAACCGAAACCGATTCGAACCGAACCAAAATCTATTTCAAATCATTCGGTTGAAGATTTTCCCAACCCAAACGGTTCGGTTCAGTTCGGTTTAAAACCGAACCGAATCGATAAACCGAAGTGTTTTTATAATTATTTAAATTAAAAATATTAGTAATATCAAGATATTAAAATCATAAGACAAAGCCCACATAACTTTTTTTTCTTTTTATTTAGTTAATTTTTGTTTGATTGAGTTTTTATAAAGTTATAAACTATATTTATGACTTTTTAAAAGTTTTTATTTTGATTTTATACTGAATTTAATTTACATACTTTTTATTATGACTAATGCGATTATTTCATAACAACCATACATTTATGTATTAAAACATGATTTCTCAAAAATAAATAAAAGAAGAGAAATCCGATTAAACCGAACCAAAATGTAAACCGAATTGAATACAAACCGAACCAAATATAAACCGAACCGAATATAAACCGATCCAAAACCAATCCAAACCGAACTAACTATGGTTTACTTCAACTGATAAAATTCTAGAACCGAATTAACTAAACCGAACCGAATCCGAACCGAACCGATGAAATAACCAAAGTGCCCACCCCTAATAAGAAGAGTATGTGAGAATTAGTAACAGTATGATATATTAAATTTTACCTCATTAAGAGCATATGAGATGATTCCTTTTTTGAATCAAAGACTGGCATACTATTGCACAAAAAGAAATTAATATATGCTCTTTTTTTTTTTAAATGAAAAAGAAAAAAACAGAAATTCTTAGCAAAAATAACTAATTACAATTTGATCAATTTGACTATCCAATATGGTATTAAACTCACCCGTTAAATTTGAATTCATTCCTCATTCAATTGACTAAGTCCATTAAATTTTCAAATAGACATTCAGTCTTCACTTTTTTCCAACTGTTGTCTATATTTGTTCCTGTTCAAACAAGAATAAAACGTTGAGTCTGAAAAAGGAGCCATCAAACAAATCTCATGGTCGGAGAACCTTTTCAAAGAAGGCATCTTCATGTCCGAGGGTTGCAGAGAATCCGAAGTATGGATCTAACTCGATTCCACATGAAGTATATCCTAACCCAACCGTCGTGACATCCATGGATCTTGATGTAAACAATGTGAACCCAGTAGTTGAAGAAGGAGAAGGAAGAGTTGAAGAAGAAGTACAAGAACTAGTAGAAGAACTAGTAGAAGAACAAGAGGTCGAACAAGAGGAAAATAATGTAGAAGATGAACACTCAAAAGATTCAGAAGAAACATAGTCAACTCATGAACAGGATGCAGAGACCTCGAATCCAACGGTGTGTAAATGAAATTATAGGAGATAGTTCAAGTTGAATAACTAGGCAAAACTTTGTGAAATGTAAGAAAACTTCAACTGGTAAAAGTGTGCAGAACTTAGTAAAGATTATAGTGTTACTGTTTGTATAAGTTAGTAGAACATAGTGAAACTATGAATGTTGAAATGTATAACTTGGTAAAATTTAGTAAAACTTAGACTTTTTGATTGTATAACTATGAATAACTTAGTAAAACCTTGCGAATATGTTTAAAATTTAATTTAATTGATCCTATTCTGCTATGGATTGCAGGTTGTAGAGGATGAAACTGAAGCCATTCAACCGCTGAGGTTGTACTTTCCTACATCAAAGTATGGAAAATAATTAAGATTTCATCAAAGTGTTACATCGCGAATGCGAAAGAACTTCTAACGCAGAAGCTGAATAATGTAGAGTTGGAATGGTTCTACAAGAAGTAACCACAGTTCAACATATCTTTCATTTGAAAAACTAAAACACAACTGGATGGGAATGTGGATGCTCGTTCTTCGGACTGCTGAAGTAGGGAAGGAAAATGAGTTATGGTTCATTGTCAATGGCGTTCCAACCCGATACTCTCTTAGTGAAATGGCACTCATCTGGAGACTATACTGTCATGCTTATCCCAACAACTATGAACGGATGTCTGGTTCATGAATCATCAAAAAGCATTTTGAAATAGGGAAGAAGATTCAATTCGAGAATGTCGAGCATAAGCTAAAGGCAATGAAAGGGCCTTTCTCTGAAAAGCTTCTGAAGATGGCCATTCTGTACTTCTTATGCAGTGGCATATGCAGAACCAAAAAGACTGGAAAAGATGCACCATTTGTGGACTGTTTCTTCCTATGAGTTGTCAATAATCTAGATATGTGCACAACATTCCCGTGGGGACATTATGCATTCAAGCATAAATTTAACGATGTGTCTTGGTTATTGGAGAAGGCCCAAGGGTTTGGGAAAACGCATTGGATAATTTCAGCCTTGAACTGAGCAGGGTGACCAGCGACCACCGCAGTGACTTCACGTTTGCCTCGCCTTTCTGCACGACGAAGCTCCTTAGCGTGCCTCCTTTCCATATCCTCGTTTCGGGCGGTGGTCTGTTCTCGTAGAAGAGCAACCTCGCTCTCTGCCATCTCAGCCTTGAAACGGCAAAGTATTGCCTCCCGGAAGCTCGCCTCGAGGGCCGAGTTGAATGAGAGCAGTCCCTGCACATGTTCAAAACTAAAGAAACATATCCCACAAAATATATATGGTAAAGATAAATGAAGTTCGAATTACTAGCCGCGTTGACCATCCTGGAACCCTCCACAAATGCTTTCGATCTCGCCTGACCATCCAAGGTAGGAAGAAGATCAAACTCGACCGGAAGATTCTTGAAAAGTTCATCGAAAATGCGATCCAGAAGGAAAAAGTCGCTAGCACCACTCCCATTGCCCGAAGCAAAATTAGAAGGCCATTCATGAAAGGAGAAGTTGTCCGAGGAAAACTCGAGATTGCCTAACTCGACCCCTTTACCCTTTGATGGCCTTGCGTTCCCTCGAGACACCAAAATGTCCCTCGACAGGAGCTCATCCATTGCCGGTTTGGATCCCTCCTCCATGACCATTTCGGGATGAGATCGCGACTGGTGATGTTTTAAAGCCTACCGAACTCGCTTTGGAGTAAAATAAGTCCCAAAGAACGAACCAGTCAGAAGAAGGTCCCTAACATTAATCACGTCATCCGGAAATGGAGGTAAGGGGTTGGTCTCTGCAAAAACAAAGAATGAGAAAGTTAAATATCGATGGAACAAGAAATGTACGTATATCCAAACAGTACCACAACGAGCCAATTCACTGCAAAAAACATGAATGCAGCTTTCTTCAACCAACACGCTATTAATGTGGACGAAAAAGAAACATTTCTCCCACGCATGAACATTCGAGATTGTCTCACGTATGATAGACATGTGGGCACAAGTCGCGAGGCAATATTTTCCCGCCGTCACGGCCAGTGGCTTCAGAAGAGCCTCAAAATGGTCAACAATAAGGGGCACCCCATGCTCGTAACTTAGGACCAAGATCCCAAGGAGGTGCTGAAGACCCGTAAGGTTGATTTGACCAATCAATAGACCAAAGCGGTTCAGAGTACGAACGATGATCTTCCGGATTAGAAACCATAGACGGCAACGCACAATTTGCGCCTCATAACAGGTGAAATAGCTCACCGGGGGATCATCCGCCCTTTCGCCTTATCGCGGAATCCATAACTCCACGTCTTCCAGAATACTGCCAAACTCTCGAACAGTGCCAAGGAATGGGTACGAGATCTTGCTCGGAAGACTTTTGTCCCACCAACGGGGAGGCCTGCTAGGAAATTGCACCTCAGGTGGAGGGGTCAAGCCTTTGCATGAAGCAGCCCAATACGCCTCGGCCTCCCCAGGATCAACCGAATGCAAAAAAACTCAGGTTTTGGGATAACCTCTTGTTCATTTTGAGCACCGTCATGACTAATATGACGAATCTTGACTTTCTTAGAAGCTCTCTTTTTGGTAGACATGAATTTCAAATAGTAAAATAAGGAAAAAACTAATGAGAGAGAATGAGAGAGACAAATTCTACCTTGGAGAAAGTGAGCAAGTGAGTAAAAACTCAATACTTACTCCAACTATTTATAAGCAAAAAAAATACTATTCACTCTCGGACTCTCGACCGATGAATCCGTCTAATTTGCACAACCAGCCTGATCGCCTGCTAGAGCCTCACGCTAAAGGCTCACGGCCTAACAAGAAGGGTGGCTAACTGTTGGGGTCAAAATTGGTCACGACGAAATCAACGGCTCACGTCCTTGGAAAATGCTTCTTCCATATGGCGAGCCGCACATGCAGAGCACATGTCATCATATGGCGACCAGAACCGTATAACTTGAGTCGCCACCAAACCCACACAGTCCGGGTCACCATATGGCGACCTAGACTCTCCGAGTCCAGGTCGCCATATGGTGACCTAGACCTGCACAGTCTGGGTCGCCATATGGAAACCTAGATCGCACAGTCTGGGTCACCATATGGCGACCAAGACCCGCACAGTCTTGGTCGCCATATGGCGACCTAGACTCGCACAGTCTGGGTCACCATATGGCGACCTAACCCTTCAAAGACCAGGTCGCCTTATGGCGACCTCAGATCTCCAAGCCTGGGTCTCCATATGGCGACCTGTGTCTCTTTTTTGTATTCCTTTTCGAGTCACAACTGAAATGCTTTTCGTTTCGTCTCAATCGGAGTTCTCGTTGAGATTTTACAATAGAAACAAGTAAGACTAGACAAACAACTACTAGCTAGACAAATACAGCTCCTGGCGACCTGGATCACTCCCTCTAGATCCTCTCTTTAAACTTGATAAAATGCTTTTCATTTCGTCTCGATCGGAGTTACCGTTGGAACTTTACGATAAAAACCGCAAAGACTTGTTTTTCGTATGAAGTTCAAACCGATCGTGTAAAACGCAACAGTTTGCTTAACTCCAAAGTTACCTAAGCTATACAAGAATTTTGAAACCATGCCTAAAATCGACGTCGTTTCAAAGACTGTCTTTCATAGAAAACGAAAAAATGCTCAAAGTCGGCAAAATGGCCTGAGAGGCCTAAAACGTGACCAAAAAGCCCGCTTACGTTTTCATACGAAACCAAGCCCAGTGGTGTTATGACGGTCTTATATTTATTCACACAAAGATAAATATGGAGAAATCAGAAGATTTATGCAAAGTTTCCGAAGATAACCATGAAGATCGAGAAAAAAGGAATAATCCTGAAGTGATAAACTCGACCAGGGGCAGAAAAGGAAGCCCAGTGGTGTTATATACCGCCTTGAGGACGAGTATCTAAGAAAAGGCGAGGCTGGAGACAAAGAGAGAGAACTTTTAGCATTCATAGCAAACATAGAGCAATAGGCATTTATATCCGTTTTTTGATATCAAGCTACTACTCGATTAGGGATTTGCAGTCTTAGGTTACTAGAACTAGAATCTCGCCAACAACTCTTGTGGCTAAGGCTTTTTCTTTTTTTTAAACGCTTAAACGCAAATTTGGAATAAGATTTCTTACACTCTCCTTTTATTATATTCGATTCTTTACTATTTCTTTTGTTCTCATCGTTTGATTGTGTCGCGTTTGGTTTAAAGCAGATTATCTGGGATCTCTTGGAAAAATTAGGGTTTCCTGATTTCCTAAAAGTTTATGGAAATCGACGGTGTGGATTTCGGTTCCCACATGAAATATACCTTGTTTCTTTAATTCTTCCCTGCCGTTTTGTATATTATGGAGGAAAGGCATACAACTTTTTGATTTCTTCGGGAATAATCCATTCCGACATATGCAGAACTGGATCTATAGTCCTCGTATAAGCCAATGCCCATACCTGAACCAAGTAATAAGGCAAGCAAAAAGCATACAAATCATGCATGTCATATGGACTAACATCCTGCTTGAACAACTTATTCGCTGCGTCTACTGCATGTACACATGAGTATTTATCTATATCAAAGTACATGTAGCTGCACATTTTACGTCTCAATTTCACCAAAAATTCTTGCTGTCATCTCCAATGACACCATATACAAGATCAAAAGAGTTCAGCTCAGTCACCTCAAGTTTTGCACCCGCCGCACATCTAAGATGCATTTCATTTTCCACAGCAGGAACCAAATTTTGAGCCTTCGGTACAGACGAAACATCCTTCTTGTGTTTGTTGAACCACTCAGCTACTTTACCAATCTTATCGCTCTCTTGTTTAACACTTAGTTTCACATTGTGGAACAGATGATAGACAAAATACCTATGTTGAGACATCAGGTACACTTCAACTATTGCCTTGATGAGACTTCCATTTCTGTCTGTAACAAACACCAATTCACTAGTATTCTGTATAGCGATTTTCAACATTGTGGCTACACGAGAAGCTAAAGGATAGTGGTGACATTTCGGATCCTGCGCGTGGAAATGATTAGAACACCGCCTTCCACAATCTTAAAAAGTTACATCCACAGTGATGACTTTCCATATGTATTGAAACCCTTCAATGGATACTTCCAAAGCAACAAATAGGAACTTAAGCATTTTTTTCTCCATTCAATAACATACTCATTTTTGTACCGGAGTTCAACTTCTCTAACATATACAAATAAGAAAACACATTTTTGTAGCCTTCCTATGGAGTATCACACATATCATGAAATTCTTTATGTTTTCCTCTCAAATTCTTTATGCTTTCCTCTCAACATATTTAGCATGACTACACACATGGCTACCCATGTTCTCCACATTCTCCACGTTCTCCACATTCTGCACGTTCTCCAAACCAAAACTCACATCCTCTTCATATTGAATTACAACATTTTCCACTGGCTCTTGCACCTCAAGATGTTGTTCTGCTTCTTCGATGGCATTATATTAAATGGCTGCACCAGGATTGGATTCAACTTCGGGCAATCCACTTGAAATCTCACTATAATTCCTGCTATATGAATTTGCTTTCTTAGTTCTTAAAATTGCTAAGTTATGGGAACTTTCTTCACTTTCGTGATACCTTCTATATGCATAATACTTCTTCTTTGGTCTTTTATCCACTTATATTAGATAAACAAAAAAAATTTCATCATCCAAGATATATGATTGTCTCTTACGTTTTACTACCAAGGGAATGTAACTCAAATTCAGCCTCTTTTGCATGGATATATGGCCATCTTCCTGCATATCCTATCCACTAACGTCGAGTGAGTGATCTCTTCCATCGATGATGTCCTAAAAGATAAAGCATACAACTGATCGTCGCTTGGAATCCCTTCATAATCATCTCCGGTCTTTGAATAATATCCTTCATAATCAAAGTGTTTGTTTGCAGAATAAAAATCCATCGTCTCCTGTTCAAATTAAAATGATAAACTTAAATTTACGCTAAGTTATACATTTTAATTATCACATAATACAAAATTTTACATTTTCACGAATAAAGTTTTACCAAGTTTTATATTTTTTACCAACAAAGTTATTCAAAGTTATACAGTTTTACGGTTACAGTTTTACTTAGTTCTACAAGTTGTACGATTATAGTTTAACAAAGTTAAACCAAGTTTCACTAGTTCAACCATATTCGTCCATTCTTCTTCATATCAAAACACCAAAACATGTTTGATTCAACCAGTGTTTGACTTATTTTTAATCTTAATTCCTCGATGGATCCACTAAACGTGGTTCCCAAATTCTTAATTACTAAATTACTAACACATATATGGAATAGATTTCAACTCCAATTAACAAACATAATATTTCTCACCAGTGGTTTCAATGAGATTCATATGGATTTAAGCTACTAAACAATAACACAAACTATAACTTACCTAAATTTGAAGGTTATACTTCTTATTCTACGCCATTGGCTTCATTGTGGTGCTGGTTTTGAATTAAATCTTTAATCCGATTACAAAGAATGGCCGATTTCAAACAATGGAGGTGGAGAGTCGGTATTTCCCAAATTCCAGGACACGAATTCCGCCAAATTCAACGTTAGGGAGAGAGAAAGAAGAAAGACAAGAAAGCGGACCCACATGTGATAAATGATTGTTTGAATTAAGTGAAGGTATTTTTGACTTTTACCATCACTCTTGAGAGTATCTAATAAATGAAGAGTATGTTAAATTTATTAAGAGTATGACAAATTACAATTTTTTCCTTTATCATTCTTTCTCACAGACCACCACCTATGTTCTCAATTGTGATCCAAACGGTGGGATCTCGTTCTTATCTTCCGTCATCATCATCGTCACTCTTTGGATTGCTCTATAATCAGAACGTAACACTCACAATGGGCTGTACGATGGGGATAATTGATTTAGATCTCCTTGTATGAAACCCTCTCGCTTTCTCCATCTTGATCTAACAACGTTAAAGAAGATCTAGATCATGAACCTTCTCATCCCACAATTTCTTAATCTCCTTCACGCCTTCTTCAATCAAATTGATCCCATTCCACACATGATATGGGTTAAATCCCTTCACAAGGCCCTTCAAATAAGAAACTCGGCCTACAAAGTTGGCTCAACTCAGTGTCAGCCACCAATTCGACACTCATACTCGGCTAGACATCTTGAATTTACTTGGCGCCACACGAACTCGGACCGATAGCTCGAATGCTCAGCCCAGCTGCTCGGCCTGAAATCACTGCCCGACCCATTAGTACAACCAACATATGTCAATGGGAAGAGGAGGTTTACGTATACAAGAAGGAAAAGGGTAACCAAGAAAAAGAACCAAACTTCAAGACAACACCCACTTGGCAGCTATAATTAGGGTTTTAATCTCTTAAAACTTATTCTCACCTACTTGTACTTTTCTGGCATACTTAGCTAAGTAAAGACTCATTTTCGATCACAAAGTATATTGTAGTCGCTCATTCTGATCAATAAAACACTTTTGAAATACCCACAACCGAGTTTGTCTCCCCCTATACTGAATCTGACTAAACACAGATTCAACAGTTGGCGCCCACCATGGCGCATAGCGAAGTAGTGTCAACAAGATCAGTATGATTCCCGATGATTTCACCTATGGAAACGAACCTGCTCCATTAACAGCAGCGCCGACCATGACCGAACTCATGGACATCATAATGACGTGCTTTGCTCAGCAGGAAGAAGCGCAAAAAGCGATAAATGAGTGTCTCACCACATTAGCTGCTGCCATCATGCTCCCAACGAGCAATGTCAGAAACCCACCAATGATTCGAAGACAGCTCTTTGTCACCACGAACCTAGAGCTGGTGGCATTGAGCGAACAGACGACGACGCAAATCTCATGACTGGTGGTATCAAGCAAACAAGTGGCGGCTTAGACCAGATGATATAGCCTATTTATTACCAGTTTTAGACCATATTATAGGCTCTATTTGGAGTCTATTATGTGTGTCTAGGCTATGTTTTAGTGTCCTTACAGGTCCAGGAACATTTTGGAGATATATGAGATACTTGGAGCTTTTGGAGCATTTAGAAGAGAAGAATCCGTAGTTGATCATCTAGGGAGTCGATGAAGCCATTGATCGATGGATCACACTTGGCGTCGACCGATGATCTAAGCTTGAGAGCGATCGATGCATCATACTTGCCATCGATCGATGATGAAATCCCAAGCCAGAAAGACAAAAATACCCTGGACGAGTTTTGACATAGACTTAAAGTTTTTATATTTATGTCTTGAGAGAGACAAATAAAAAGAGAGACAGAGTTTACAGAGCATTTTTTTAAGTTTTATTTTGTATTAGGAGAGAAAGGAGAGACTCATTCAGAGTCCTTCTGGAACTCTTTTTGTTTTTATATGTTATTTCATATTTATTCATCTATGATTTATGTGACAAAAATCATGTTTGAGTAGTTACTAATTAGATTTAGGGTTGAATGATATCATTTATGGATTAGCCCAAAAATAGGATTGTTAGGTTAAGTTAATATCCATCAATTGAGTTGTTCTTAATACTTGCATTCTAGAGTAGCTAACTAGAATCTCGATGATAAGACATGGACAACTACGAGAGTAGGTTGTGTACCAGAATAGATTCTGTTGAACTAGGCTGTTAGATACATGCGAGAACTGGTCTAATAAATCTAGTGAACTTATCAAATCTCATCCATACTTCTTTCTGATTTCACCGTCGATCAACAACAGGCCTTAGCCGCCGATCGATGGTCGTTCTTTTTGCTCGCATATGAGAGTTGGAGTTAAAAAGGGTCAAAATAGTTAACATTTGAGTTCTAGAATATTTATATTTTTGTGCTTCCTATCCATTATAATTCATAAAGCTTGAAACCCTAGATCTAGCATATTTACATTTATATTTACATCTAGAATATTTTCATATTTTCATTAATAACATATTTTCATATTGCATCCTACTTCTTGACAAAAAATATTTCCTTAATCTGGTTATTCATTACTAATATATATATATTCACCTAGTTTAGTCTTTAGAAATAAGAAATCTATTTTGTGCCTTTGCTCCTTGTGGATTTGATCCCTAAGTACTACTCTTGATCTCTTTTGGTAAGAGTATTATAGAGTGTGTTAGGATTAGGGTTAATTTCACAGTTGATTGTTTAGGATATTCATTACCCTGCTAGAACAAAATACACACCAAGTCAAATTTGGCGTTGTTGCCGGGGAGTATAGATCGCCATTAGATTTAATTTCTAGGATTTAGTCTAGGTTTGTTACTTATTTTCAAAGTTACTAATAATTTTTCTTTCCCTTGTTTTCAGGTACATGCAAAGAAACACCAGAAGCAACAAAGGACAAGAATGTATAGCACCCTATGACCCTGATAGAATTGAACGCTCAATCCGTAAAGAAATACGACAAGCATCGATCGACGACACTAGTACCGCATCAACCGACACTTCTTCACGAACCGTATCGGACATCATCCGAACTCTACCGTTGACCGACACCGATCACTCTGCATCGATCGATATTGACCTACATTCATCGATCGACATCAGCATACCTTCATCGACCGACGCTAACCACTTAGCACCGATCGACGACATACAACTCACATCGATCGACAGACACAGACGAGTTCAGATGGTTGCTACCTTGATACTGATTAGGGATGAGAACAGAGACCTGCGTTACCCTTACGGTCACCTGTGTAATGCAGCAGGTCAGAAGATAGACGATCAGGGGACTATAATTGTAATAACCCTCATGAACCAATGAATTTTTGGTCGAGAAAAATTCCGCTAGACCAGTTTGGAGTTAGTCTGATCAGAATTAAAATAAAAACCGACCCGGTGAATTAATGTCTCGATGAGACTATCGTGTGGTCGAAAGACCTTCTCTTGATAGATCTGGTCGAGTTTTAATTCTTATGGTCGAGTTTTATTAAAGCTGAAAGCGTTTTTCTTAAAGAAAGACGAGATCCGATGGACGGAAAACGTTTGGTCGAAAATTGCCCAAAGAGATCGTTCAGCTACTTGGCCGGTCATGTGCGATGCACATGATCTTCACCTGCTTGCTTGCTTATGTAGTAACTGGCACATGCAAGTCACAAGCTGCCAGCCTGCTTGCTCATTAATTAAGTCACATGATCCTCACCAGCTGCTTCAAGCTTTCTTCATGGGAGGGAAAGGTAAGCAGCTTGCTGCTGGAAATTCTGAAACAGCTCTCCACCTGTCCAGTCCCTGCTTTACTTTGTTCTAAGTGAAACCCTCACCTGAAGTAACCTCCTCAGCTATTTAACTCCCTCTCCACCTGCTTGGTCGTCCATTACCACAAGAAA